>QVTF01005626.1:0-28603 GCA_003573665.1 Oxygymnocypris stewartii | reverse complement strand
TGATCTATCTCTCGGCGTCCTCTCTTCCCCTTTATTCGCTCTATGGTCCGTTTTATGGTCGCGGTGGCTTTCTTTCGCGATCCGATTTACGGGGTTTATCTCTAAACCGGGGAGGTCTATTATTAGATTTTTCTTTAACTGCATTGATTATTTCTGACCTTCTGTCAAAACGAATCAATACTTTTTCTAATTCTTCGGGGGATGTCTCTGGGCCATATAAAAGGAATTCTCTCGCGCCCTGTAAAGCGTTATTTTTCACTCCTTGAAAAATAGGTCTTAAGATTCCTTCAACACCTTTCTCTGCCATGTCTTGACAAGCTGTCAAAGCCCCTATTGAGCTACATTTTAACTCAAAACGCTCTTGCTCTAAATCCTCTTTATTAGTCGGAATTACTCCTTCCAAGGTTCTAGCTAATTTTATACCCCCCTGAAGACCGAATTCAGCTAATATATGAGAATCATTTGATTCCCCTGAAATTTTAATCTGTTCTCCATAACAAACTAATTCTCTAACCTTCCCTTTTACGGTGGTATTTTTTAATTTAACTTCTCGCAACTATTTCATCTCATGTTCCCTTGAGCAATGTATCTGCCTAAAACATGTGCGTTAGTTGCAAGCAGAGAGATCAGGTTAAGCAGGTTAGTGCAGGTTCTGTAACACAGCTGTAAGAAGAAAAGAGTTTAGTTGTGAGAAAAGTGGTTAAATGTAGGAAAATAGTTGTTTATAACTTTTTGCTCGGGTGTTCCTACATGCAGTTAATCTAATACTTTTAAGTGCCAATTTAATACAGTAAACTTGTATGATCTATCCGTCTCTGTATTCAATCTATTTTCTAGTTTGAGGACCTGGTTCGCGAACCCAAGCCTCCTAGATTTTGGTGCGGCACAACCGAGAAAAGGCGTCCCTTATCTCGGCGTTCGCTCCATATTTAATTCTTCACATTCTGAATCTCCCTAATCTTCGTCTTTCCTTCTCCTAGAAGTCCCTGTCCATTTTAAACTCGGCCATTCTGGACATGGTTCTTCTCTGACCTAATCTTCCTTCACCTGCTGCCTGGTCCTGATTAACTATTATAGTTATAGCTTTTAACACTCGGACGTCTGGGTGACAGATCATCCACATTTTTGGCCATTCTACTGTATTAGTTTTTCTAACTAATGCATTTACTAATGTTGCCCCTATTTTAATATCATCGAATCTGAAAATTCCTGTTGATATTATAGGCATAGCTATTACGCAGTATTTATTTTCTCCTGCGAGCTGGCACATATTGCCTATCAGATAATCTAACGTAACGATCGCCATTATCTCTTCCACAATATCGCCTCTCTGCCCTTTTTCATGCCCTATAGCATTCCGGCTATTACGGCTTTCCGTTTGGTCCACCTAATTTTTGCAGACTCGCCTCGCCGGGTTTAACAGGACTTTTCCTTCGCTGTAGTATTTTATCTGACTCAGCCTGGAACCTCGGTCCCGCTGTTTCACTAAGGGCTGCGGCTATCCCACCTCCGTGGTATAAACCTTTATTGGCCGCATTTACTAAAACGCAAGACTCTTCTTCACGCTCTAATCGCCCTTCTTTCAGAATAATTACATTAGTCCCTCTTCCAAAATATGCCCTATACAATTCTTCGTTTCCTAACGCGAATTCATCTTCTGGGCTCTCGGGGTTGAACAGCGGTGGAGCACTTGGATCTAAAGCACATTCACCTACCCCTCTCTGGGGTGTGAAACTAGGAGCTAGGGATCCTCTCTCGGACCCCCCTCCCAACTCGAACTCCTCTATGGAGCTCCAACATTTTGTGGGGATGTTCATTTGATTTCCCCCACCGGATTCTTCAAAGACTCGGACCTTCGGAAACCCATCTTTCTCTCCTCCACTCGAGTATATAAAAGATGGAATCTCCGGCTCCTTCTAACACCCTTATATTCACTACGGGTGCAATCGCCCTGATTTCCTCCCATGTAACTCGACGGATCCGCATTCACATTGCGGGGGATTAACCCAGTCCAAGTTTACCGCCCAAATCCCTCATGGATAAGGGATATTGTTGCCATCATTGCCAATAATTCACCCTGAATTATTTCTAGCTCTTCTGAATCTAACAACAATATTCACAATTCTTGAGTTATGTTTCAGGTCTTTCATAAAGCCTGTGCGCGCTAAACAAAGAACTCCAAGAATCGTCTTTGTGGAAATAGCCTGTGGGGGCTTTCTTACATTCGCATAACTGTTATCCCTGAACGTTAATCCCTACTTCAATTCGAGCCCCACGTTGGAGCGCCATGTTGTATTTTTATTACCGCGTCAGAAACCCCCAAAAATCTTCATATCACATCTCAGTCATCCCCTAGCAATAAAACAGTAATTAAAACCACTATATTAACCCGTTGTCCGGATGGCGATGATTTGATGGTTCAGGATTCCTGGCCCCGGTGTCCGTACCAGCTCAGTCAGGTCCGTGCTTCAAGGCTCGATCAGAATGATATTCAGGTTCAGATAACAGGTTGAGTGTAAAGTAATTACTCAGAGGCTTATTTAAATAAAAGGATTACCGAATCACCATAGCAATGGTTTCGTTTTATTGAAAATAATACTAACTCATAAGCAAAATACAAAACACAAACAGCGAATGTCTTCACCACGGGTTCGGCCCTTACTGAGCTTCTGTCCAAGGCATTTATAACACTGTAACATCATTACATTCATCATAAAAAACACGTCACACCTGCTTCCTTTCTCGTCTCTTGTTTATACAGGCGTACGTGTGGCCCTTTGTCCTAAAACCCAGACACGACCTAATCACACGTTTACATCTTCACAGGAAAACATCACCTACTCCAATTAGTACTTCCACTTCCCTTCCTCTATATAAACAGGGGACATGTTTTTCCTAACACATTTGAGCTAATCACACCTTTCAAACCGTATATATCACACTTAATTCAGCGTAAGCAACACCTAAGTTATTTCAGTAGAAGATTCCATTCGGCCTCGTACGTGCAAAATGCAGCTTCTCATCTGACCCCCTTAGCTAAGCATATCCTGCCTCCTAAGCAAAAGTTAAAACTCATAAAAATAGCAAACATCTCCTTCTCATACAAAGCTAAAGATAACAGTTAAAACACACCATCATACATCATCATGAATCTTAACTTTTCTAGAGATGTAAATCAGAAGAATGAAGTTGTAAATTATTCAATTCATTGTCTATACATTGTATATCTAAAGCATGTCTATGCATGTTAATCATTCCCTTATACAACTTCATAATTTTCTTATGATTAGATTCTTGTTACGCATCAATGAAACAACCTTATACAACTTCATCCATTTTCTTATGATTAGATTCTTGTTTACGCATCAATGAAACAATTTTCTTGATCTGGTTGATTTATCTTTTGATGATCCACTCTCTCTTCTTCGCCCGCTTGCGTCGCTCCGCTTTCCGTCTCTTTTGGATTTCCCGGAATGTTTTCCTTGGATGCTTTCTACAATACAGATCATCAAAATGAATCTCTAATTTTCCAGATACATTTCCGGATTGCCTAGTGGAAACTGATTAGGAAATGTCACACCTACAGGGCGACCAGACATGACAGTTTACATAATAGATGTGTGTGTACTGTGTATATTTATTATGTTGTTTATATATTAAATATATTTTTATATGAATATAAATGTATACATGTAAATATATTGCTAAATATATACCGCATGTGTTTGTATTTGAATAATTCAGATGCAAAAAGCCTCTAAGAGCCATTTGAAATTTTCTTGAGCATTTTTATCAGGCTCAAAGGTGTAGGTTTAGTAATTTCACTTTAATGTCACCATGAGCAGCAGTTCATTAACAAGTTCAATGGTACGGTACTCCTGCACTGACTAAGCCTTGTGCTGTTTTGTAATGTCTCAGAATCATGTACTTGTCATCATCACTCTAGGCTGGTTCAATCACACTAGTGTGATTCGAAAGTTATGTAGATGACATTATCAACTACTATATTCAAATCTGCTTTCCTGCCTTTGACTGGCACTCAGCCAAAGACAAGACTTGCACAATACTTGTCATAAATATAAACTGTTCTATGCTTTCAACAACATAATGTTTTATGTTTCAGACATTTAAATAACCATATATAGTAACAAAACAGATTTATACACACTGATACCTGTGGAAGCGGCCAGCAATAATCAAAATAACCTATAATTCAATGATACATTTTATTCATGGCAAACATGCAATGTGTAGTTAACCATAAAGTTGACTTATTCTTCTCTCAGTTCACAAGTCTCTCACAGAAACAGATGAATATATGTGTAAATCTGAAAAACTCCTGACTCCCTGCTGTGTTAGAGCATGAACAACCGTGGCAGCATCTCTAGTTCACTTTATTTCATGTCAAACTAATATGATGATTTTAGATGTAGTTAAAAACAAGATTAAATTGTACCACACATTCTCAAAAAAATTGTTGTAAATGCGACTGTTTTGGTCGCATTCTAGAGCCTTGTGTAACTTTTGTCACTCTAGTGGTTAATAAATAAATTGCATGCTGCTTGCAGATGAACATTGTTAATGTTGTGAACAGTGTGTTAATGATTAGTGAATAGTAGACATATCAAATCAAATCAAATCACTTTATTGTCACATCACCACAGCCACATGGTGGTGAAATTCTTGAGAGCGTGCTCCAGACAGTGCAGAAACAATTTAAATATAGACAGAACATACTTACAGACGTATACAGAATACAATGTGCAGAATACACATACATATAGTCAGTACACACAGTGTACTATTTTACATACAGTAATCAGTACACATTCTACACAGTATGTACACATTTTACATTATGTACACATATATACACACAATAATATGTCAAGGAGCAACAGATGCATAATCTGGATAAGCAATGTCATTGGATGTGCATTGGATGGTATCCATTGGTAGCAGATAGGTTGTTGTGTTTGTGCAGTGTGTGCATGTAGTCCCAGTTGAACTGTGTTAAAGTGCAGTGCATGGAATACCATAAAGGGGGAGTGTGTTGTAGTAGGGTGTATTAGTTTTGACTGTTCGTTAGCCTGATAGCCTGAGGGAAAAAGCCTATCCCTCAGTCTGCTAGTGCGGGATTTGTGGAGAGATCTGTTTAGTCTCAGAGTTTTGGAGCTTCGCAACCAGTGTTATGGTGTTAAATTCTGAACTATATTCCACGAACAGCACTCTCACATAGGTGTTCTTATTTTCCAGGTGGGAGAGAGCAGTGTGCGGGGTGAAGGAAATAGTATCGTCTGTGGAACGGTTGCTGCGATATGCCAAATTGTAGCGAGTCCAGTGAGGCAGGCAGCACAGAGCAGATGTAGTCTCTGATGAGTTTCTCAAAAGACTGCTGAAGATGGGTGTCAGAGCAACGGGCCTCCAGTCGTTCAAGCATGTGATTTTATTTTAATTTTGTATGGGCACAATGGTGGATTTTTTGAAACATGAAGGAACCACAGACAGAGAGAGGGAAAGGTTGAAAATGTCTGTAAAACCCCGGCCAGTTTGGAATGCGCATGCTCTGAGCTCACAGCCTGGGATGCCATCCGGACCCATGGCTTTGCGGATATTCACACGTTTGAAGGATGGGTTACATCCGCGGGAACACTCTCTGTGGGGCGGTGTTGTGAGCCTCTAAACGAGCATAACATATTGAGCTCATACGGTAGAGAGGTGGCAATGTTCACAATGCTGGTTTATTCCCTTTAAACCCGTGATTTTGTTGATGCCCTGCCACATGCTTCTTGCATTGTTGGTGTTGATTGTTCTTCAACTTGTTTTTTTTATGTCGTTTGGCTACTTTGATGGATTTCCTGAGTTCGTAATTGGCTAGTTTCGATCGTCACTGTTTCTGGATTTAAAGGCAGATGTCTGTGCTGACCAGGCTGATCGAACAGCGCTATTATCCATGGTTTTTGGTTGGGGGTAGATGCGGATTGTTTTTGTCGGTACTACTGTCCTCTATACACTTCCTGATGAAACACGTTACAGATCTGAGTATGCCTCTATGTCGTCATCAGATGCTGCCTGTAACATGTCCCAGTCCACATGATCAAAACAGTCCTGTAGGTATAGCGTTGATTGGTCCGACCAGCATTGGATTGTCCTGAGGGCGGGTGCTTTCACGTTTCAGTTCCCTATCTGCTCCGCCACCTGCTGGTTGTGCCCCATTGGCCCCCCCGGACCTGGTTTCCCGAACATTTCCCTCGCGACAGCACCTCCCTGGCGCATTCCTCTGAGGAAGGACCGCCTTTCTCAGGGGCTCGGCACCATATGGCACCCGCGTCTAGATCTATGGAACCTCCATGTGTGGCTCCTGGACGGGACACGGCATGACTTGAGTGGTCTACCACCGGCGGTGGTAGAGACCATCATTCAGGCTAGAGCTCCTTCAACAAGGCAAACCTACGCACTGAAATGGAGTCCTGTTCGCGACCTGGTGTTCTTCTCGCCGAGAAGACCCCCGAAGATGCACGATTGGAGTAGTGCTTTCTTTCCTGCCAAGAAAGTTTGGAGCGGAGGCTGTCACCCTCCACCTTGAAAGTGTATGTAGCCGCTATTGCGGCTCACCACGATGCAGTGGACGGCCGGTCCCTGGAAAAGCATGATCTCATTGTGAGGATGAATCCCTCCAGGCCTCCCCTTGTGCCCTCTTGGGACCTCTCTATCGTCCTGGCTGGACTTCAGAGGGGCCCCTTGAGCTGCTGGACTCAGTCGAGCCTGAAGTTCCTGTCTCTTATACAGCGCTCCTGACCGCGCTCACTTCCATCAAACGGGTCGGGGGACCTCCAGGCGTTTTCGTAAGCGAAGAGTGCCTTGTGTTCGGGCCGGTCTACTCTCACGTTGTCTTGAGACCCCCGGCCTGGATACGTGCCCAAGGTTCCCACCACGCCCTTCCGCGTTAGGTGGTGAACCTGCAAGCACTGCCCCTCGGAGGAGGCAGATCCAGCCTTAGCGTTGCTGTGTCCCGTAAGAGCATTGCGCATATACGTGGACCGCACCCGGAGCGTCAGAAGCTCCGAGCAGCTCTTTGTCTGCCACGGAGGGCAGCAGAAAGGGAAGGCTGTCCTCCAAACAGAGGTTGGCCCACTGTATAGTGGAGGCCGTCGCCTTGGCGTACCAGTCACAAGGCGAGCCGTGCCCCCTGGGGGTGAGGGCTCACTCCACCAGGAGTGTTGCCTCCTCCCATGCGTTGGCGCACGGCGCCTCTTTGGCAGACATCTGCAGAGCTACGGGCTGGCGACACCGAACACCGTCGCAAGATTCTACAATCTCCGCGTTGAGCCAGTTTCTTCCTGTGTGTTGGGTAAGTAATGGGCGGGAAGAAACTGGCCGGGTTCACGCTTGCTGCGCCCATTCCCCCCTCACCCGGGGATACGAGCACCTTTTTCTCCCCCAGTTCAGTTCTCCGGACGGTGAACCCTGATGGAATCCTCCAAGCACCCCCGGCAGTCAGACTGGGCGGAGCAGTCCTGACGCCAGGGCCCAGTAATGGTGTTAGCTCGCCCGAGTCTCCGGTCAGCCCCTGTACTGGGCTAGGTGTCCGTATGGCCTGATTGCCCTTCGGTAATCCCATATGTGTATTCTTCCACGGTAAGGTTTCCCTCACGGTAAAACCCGTGTCTTCCCTGTGACAGAGCTTCTGTCAGGTTCTGCTGGCAGCCCTCCTCACTACTCCTAGGTAGGATCTTGCCCCCAGAGGTCCAGTCGTATGTAGTACTGCCCCAAGCCTGGGCCAGTCCATATCAGTGTCTCCACATGTTACCTCCTCCCTTCGGGCAGGATGTGGCCTCCGTAGCGCCCTTCTCTGGAAGGCTCGCTTCCCTGCCGTTACGACAAGCTGTAACAACAAATAGGAAAGACCTGAAGCTGTCTTTCACTGAAGGTCGAAATCCCTTCAGATTCTGTGGGGAAAGGAACAGCGGCTTGGCTATCTCCAGCAGCGATGTACTCAGTGGTCCCGTGGGCACCAAGGTTAGCGAATTTGCGCTGGAGCGGTAGGAAGGTTGCAACCTCTTGCATGGCATTTGTCTGTCATGCACTCGCTTGTCAACATCTGCATGCCACAAGGTTGTGATGGGGTTCAGCTTGTGGCGCTTTCCATAGGACTCCTATGTCGTCACGACATAACTCGCAGTGACCGACAGATAGGGAACATGTAGTTCCCAAAACAAGATAAACAAGATTATTAACTACAAGTCATTGTAGTTACACCATATGTGAACCAGAAAACACACTGCATTGCAAGGACAGAATGGTTTGCCAGGACATTGTATTGAAAACATAGTCATTGTAGTTACAACATATGTGAACCAGAAAATACACTGCATTGCAAGGACAGAATGGTTTGCCAGGAAATTGTATTGAAATCATAGTCATTTGTAGTTACACCATATGTGAGCCAGAAAATACACTGCATTGCAAGGACAGAATGATTTGCCAGGACATTGTATTGAAATCATACTCATTGTAGTTACACCATGTGTGAACCAGAAAAACAACACTGCATTGCAAGGACAGAATGGTTTGTCAGGACATTGTAGTGTGTAAATGATTAGTAAATAGTAGACATATAACTGTCATAAAGTTCTGTCAACCACTCTGTCCTTTCAATAGTGTGTGATGTCAGTGACATCAATAAGGTTTGGTCATTGTAGCTTGCATAGTTAAATTCTGTACCAGAAAGGCAGAACCTGATATCAGGTGTAAAACAAACACTTTAAGGCAGTACTTTATATTTTCAACTGAGTTTATAAAGGTTAGTGCTGGGTGGTATAACCAAAATACTGTGTCCACAGTACACAGGTGAGGTGAAATAAGAATTTCACTCACCAAGGCACTTGTGATGTGACAATAAAAAAAAAAGTGATTTGATTTCTAAGATCTGCCGGTTTCACGACATATCACATTATTGTTTTCCCTCTTTAGCTTGAGCAAGTATTCAACATCAGTATTTACTGACATGTATTCTCTCTTTTACAGATAAACGCAGATGCCGTTACTGAGATGTCAAGACTCTTGCCAGAAGGTCAGAACAGGTATTGTGTCATTTTGGAAAAGTGTGCTTATTTTATATCTGCCAAATAGAAAGTTGACATATAGTGTTGGGCGATAAGTTCATTTTTCATATCGTAATTTCACCAGCCTGTGTGATATAACTTTTTGGTGTTTTAAATTGCACGTACATGAGAGAGAGAACCTATGGAAGCACCAATAATCAAAATAATATACTTTCAAACATAATGATAAACAAATATTTTAACAAAAAAAATATTTGAAACAGCTAGTTCATATATATTCGGATACAACAGTCAAACATCGCTATTAGTACTGCGCCTCCTGGCAAGTTTGCAGCATCGACACACGGAAGTTATATCAGTCTAAAAGGTCCTGCAAATCAGTCAACGGTGAAAATCAAAAGTATATTTATTTTAAAGACCAACAGTGTAACACTAAATATTGGACATAAACGAACACGTTAAATACAAAAGTATTTAAAAAAGGTAAGTTCATATATTTGGAGTAAAGTTAAATTAAACAGACACATCAGTCAAACATCGCTCTGGACCGTGCGCCCCATGACGAGCCCTGTTTTAAGACTGATTTATCATCTGAATATTTTTATAATAATGTTAATGTAGAATAAGCCATCAATATTTTTTTACGTGCTGTAAAGA
This sequence comes from Oxygymnocypris stewartii, assembly GCA_003573665.1. Classification (NCBI taxonomy): domain Eukaryota; kingdom Metazoa; phylum Chordata; class Actinopteri; order Cypriniformes; family Cyprinidae; genus Oxygymnocypris; species Oxygymnocypris stewartii. The sequence continues at coordinate 18,881 of QVTF01005626.1, read as the reverse complement.
AAACCAAAATGCTGATGACGATGCAGTATCGGCATGTTTATTCATGCAGCTGTTTCAAAAAAAGATGTCTTGAAAGATGTCTCTTACTCTTGACATAATTTGTAAATATAGGTTTATCACCTTGCAGTTCTGTTTTTTTGTTGTAAGCTTAGTTTTATAGTCTGTTTTTAAAACATTTCCAATGAAGAGAAGAAGCCTAATCCTCATTTACGCCTGTGTGTGAAGTGGTGAAATAGTGGGGCAATTTGATACTAAAAGCTGAATAATAATAGGCTAATAATTAGGGCTGCCCTCGTCTAAGAATTTTTCTGGTCGACTAGTAGTTATTCATTTGAAGCATTAGTCGACTATTCACACGTTTATTAATAAACAATTTAAATAATAATAATGAGCCTTTAATTGCCTACGTAGCTTAATAAGTGCTCAAACACACGCAAAAAGCTTGCCAAAGCATCAGCAGAAATAATGAATGTGTCAGGGAAAAACAGTAAGGAGGCTGTGTTAACATTTTGATAATTTGATAAACTAGTGCTTTTGTTTGTTTTCGGTTTAAACGATGAACTCTGCGACACTGACTCGTCATCTCCGTCTGTAGTAGTGATGTACCTATATGCATGTTTCATACGGATTACATAATCTGAGAATATTTGTCTTTCATTTGAATTGGTTTATTTAAAAGTAGACACTTCAATCTCTATAGATATTTTTTTATGTCTGTAATGCAAAGATATACACAGTATACACAGAAGTTTAATGTTCAAGTTCACAGAGACCGAGACTGCAGAAAGCGTATCCTGTTTGCTTTATTTTACAAAAGCACGTTTCGTTGATATTGTGAGTGCACACAAATAAACGTAGAATATTTACAGATTTGAAAGATGTATTACTTTTATCTGTATGAGCAAAAATTATGAATATTATAAGAGCAAGTGAGTGCCCTGGTGCCTCCATCTGTCCTGCAGTGAGCGCTGCTGTTCACTCCACACAAACACTTCCATAGCGCATATTTCTCTGGGTTAACATTAGATTGAGCGGCCATGTAAAGTTGCTAATACGTACATATTTCAGATGATAAGCCATATTTGTGGTGGATGAATAATAGTCGAGCATTTGGATGTCCTGCATGACGTACTGTAATGCAACTAAGCGACTAATGCATTTTTGGTCAACCAAGCCTCTTCTGGTCGACTAACGATTAGTTCACAACAAACGGCACATGACTCTGGCATAGCAGATGATTGCGCAGAAGCGATCTGTCACACGTATACATCACTCATTGTTTACACCGTCACACGCCGGCTGTTGTGAACATGCTCAAGATAGCTGGACATTGCGGTTAATCAGAGGTAAAAAACAATATAAATACTGTTCAGTTTCTTGCACAGACCATTCGTTTCGTGTCTTTAGACCTCAATGTATCGTCACGAGCTGCAGGGTATAATTTGGTATTGTCTGTGTATGTTTTTTTTTACTCTCACAGCCGTGGAGCCCATTGACTGTCATTATATGACTGACAGATCAGTGGTTTGAGTTAAAAATTTGAGTAAAAAATCTTCGTTTGTGTTCTACTGAAGAAATAAAGTCACCTACATCATGAATGCCCTGGGGGTAAGCAGATAAACATTACATTTAAATTTTTGGGTGAACTATCCCTTTAATGTTAGTTAGCTATGCCAACTTATATACATGTTGCAGTATACACGGAATTAAAAATATCTGTTTTATGGTGGACCTGTCAAACCACGGTAACAATTTACACCATCATACTGCCCAGCCCTAGTGTCACCTATGATTTCAAGACAATGTTCTGAAGTTTCTTTTTTTGGGTGAACTATCCCTTTAAGCGAGTTTATTAAAGAAACGTGGAGAAAGCTGAATGAGTAGATGAAGAGGACCTACAAATTAATCCAGAGCAGGAAATTTTTTTTATATATTTTCTTCAGGTGTTTACATATTTACTGTAAATGCCCCATATAGGTTTTTGTCTTATAATTAATATAACCCATATTGTACGTGTAACGAGTGCAGTATCACGAGGGCTATTTATCCCAATTAACATGCGTGCAAACATGACTGATTTTATACAGAAATTATAAAAAGTCAATATTGTGATATATTTTAGACACAGTGTTGTCTGTTTTTGCCAATGGAAATATTACCCATAAAGCCTCAGCAGAACTGTTGTGCATCTCCAATCATCGCACAGTGCTGTTCCCCTCCGGGAACATCGCGCTGCGTCGAAACGCTAGGGGAACGCCATCAGCGATGTCCAGCTCTGAATCATAAGTGTAATCAGTCAAAATTGACAGCCAGACGTCAGGTGCGGGTGACGTCACGACCAGGATGCTTAAAAGCACGTGATGTGCAGCCGGCGCCAGCTTTTTGTCATTCAGCAAAGCTCTCTGTGTGTGTCAGTCATTGTCTGTAGGTCTGTTATTATCCAGTTAGGAAATAAGGAAGTTTGTTCTTAAAAAGGCAGGCAAAGAAAGATTAGTACAGACATGTCAAAGGCAACCTTTAAATCAAAGAGGGGCGAGAGTGGTTCACAGTACAGACAGTGTGTGACTCCCTGCCCTCGCTTCATCATGAGCGGGGATACACACAGTCTGTGCGTGGTCTGCTTGGGGGCGAAGCACGCGGAGTCGGCTTTTGAGGAAGCCGGCTGCCCGCATTGTGAGCGGCTTCCAATTCACACGCTTCGCTCCCGGAGGGCTCTCTTTGAGGAGGGAGTTTTCGCTAGCGCTCCTCACGGTGCTGGCCCCGCCTCCGCTGAGGCGGAGCGGTGGCTGCACTCGTGGGGCTCACAATTGGATTTGGCAGAGGGATTAGAGACGGGTAAACCCCTATCTCTGTCCTCACCTGCCAGATCCACTGCCCGTTCTCTGGGTTCGGAAGCCCGTTCTGCGGTTTCTTCCCCTCAGAGGGCGGGGCCAGTGTTTCACCTATCTCCCTCCGAGGAGGAAGATGTGGAGAGCACTGGTTTTTCGCCCACTCTATCCCCACAATACGAGGAGTTATTAGAGGTAGTTACTCGCGCGGTTGCCAAGTTAAACATTAATTGGCCCGCCGATGATCAGACTGAAGAGCAGCGAAGTAAGCTAGATGAACGCTTTCTGCGTAGTAAGTCACTACCTCTACGCCGGAGCCTGCCTTTCTTTCCCGATCTTCACACTGAGGTGTCGAGATCGTGGAAAAGGCCTTTTTCTTCACGCCTATTTATCCCCGCCTCTGATTATTATGGTAATGTGGCGGGGTTAAGTGAGTGTGGTTACAGAGCGATGCCCCGGGTTGAACAGACGCTTGCGAGCTATCTGGCACCCGGTGCGGCATCGTCTCTGAAGGCTCCGGTCTTGCCCACCAAGCCGCTGCGTGGGTCATCAGCGCTGTTGGGCAAGGGGTACGCGGCAGCAGGTCAGGCAGGTGCATGCCTTCACACTATGGCTGTGCTTCAGGCATATCAAGCAGACCTGCTGAAAGAGCTAGATGAGGGCGAGCAAATCAGTTCAAGTGATGTCGGAGAACTGAGGAGAACCGCTGATTTAGCTCTCCGCGCCACTAAGGAGACCGCCCGTGCCATTGGGCGGTCTATGGCAGCAATGGTGGCAGCGGAGAGGCACTTATGGTTGACTCTGTCCGACATGAAAGAGAAGGACAGAGTCGTCTTGATGGATGCCCCGCTTGCGCCTCCTGGGCTGTTCGGCGATGCCGTTAATTCGGTCGTCGACAGGTTCCAGGAGGCTTCTAAACAGGCGGCAGCATTTCAGTGGTTTCTCCCTCGCCGCTCTGTAGCTCTAGGGGCTGCTGGGCGGGAGCAGCCCCAACCGTGTACCAGCTCCTCATATAGGGAGGTCCAAAGGCAGAGCGTTGCCGCTCGTGCTCCCCCGCAGCGGGACCGAGCTCGACAACGCTCTAGAAAATCGAGGCTTTCGGAGACGAAGCCCGACCTGAGGATCGTGCTTCAGTCTAGGAAGCCCTCGATGAAGCGGTCCTGACGTCTACGCAGGACTGTTGAGGGCAGCCCCTGCTGGGGAAGAGCGGGGTGCACCGCATTACACGGTGTCCGTCTCTCCTCAGCGCCCTCTGGAGATCGTTCTGCCAACCCTGCCAGAGCTCCAGGGCGCAGCGGTCTCCCGCGAGTGCCTTTCTCAGTTCTTTCCGCCCGGAAACGTAGCGGAGCTGAGAGCCTCGCCACGCCTTCAGGGATCTCCCGAGCAGCTACATCGGTGGCTTCCTGCCGGTCCTCCGTGTCAGGGCATCGATCTAGCAGCTCCAAACACACCAGAGGCCAGTCTCGAGAGACTGGCTCCCTTAGTAGATTATTTAGCAGCGTGGAAACTACTGCCAAATGTATCTCGTTGGGTCCTGCAGACTGTAGAGAAAGGCTATCGTATTCAATTCGGCGCTCCGCCGCCACCTTTCAAAGGGTTGTGTCTCACGAGCACAAATCCCGAGCAGGCTCTGGTATTAGAACAAGAGGTCAGCTCTCTTCTGAGGAAGGAGGCCATCGAGGTGGTCCCTCCTCTCAACAGAGAGTCCGGGTTCTACAGCCGGTACTTCGTTGTTCCAAAGAAGGATGGAGGGTTACGTCCAATTTTAGATCTGCGGCTACTGAACCGCTCAGTCAGCCGCCTGAAGTTCAGAATGCTTACTGTAAAACAGGTCGTGTCTCAGATCAGATCTGAGGACTGGTTCGTCACGATAGATCTAAAAGACGCCTATTTCCACATATCCATCCTTCCCAGTCACAGGAAGTTCCTGAGGTTCAGGGGCAAAGCTTACCAATATCGGGTTCTTCCCTTCGGCCTAGCACTCTCACCCCGAACTTTCACGAAGTGCGTGGATGCTGCACTGGCTCCTCTGCGACTCCAGGGCATCCGCATACTCAACTACATCGACGATTGGTTGATTTTAGCTCATTCAGAGCAGTTGGCGGTTCGACATCGAGATGTCGTTCTCGCTCACATTAAAGAGTTGGGGTTAAGACTAAATGCAAAGAAAAGTGTGCTGTCTCCATTCCAGAGAACCACTTATCTAGGCGTGGTGTGGGATTCGACCACGATGCAGGCACGATTGTCCCCTGCTCGGATCGAGTCGATTCTCAACACGGTCAGGAGAATCAGAGAAGGCCTGTCACTCACTGTCAAGCAGTTTCAAAGACTGTTGGGTCTGATGGCAGCAGCGTCCAACGTGATACCTTTTGGCCTGCTGTACATGAGACCCCTACAGTGGTGGCTCAAGTCCAAGGGGTTCTCCCCGAGGGGAAACCCATTCCGCATGATCAAGGTCACGCGGCGATGCCTACGTGCCTTGGACATGTGGAGGAAACCTTGGTTCTTGTCTCAGGGCCCGGTCCTGGGAGCTCCTTGCCGCCGCGTAACGCTAGCGACGGATGCATCCCTGACCGGTTGGGGAGCGGTCATGAGTGGCCACCCTGCCCGCGGTCTGTGGAGTGGTCACCATCTCACGTGGCACATCAACTGCCTGGAGATGCTGGCCGTGTTTCGAGCACTGAAACATTTTCTTCCGGACCTAAGAAATCACAATGTACTAGTACGCACCGACAACACAGCTGTGGTTTCTTATATCAACCACCAGGGAGGTCTGCGTTCGCGCCCCTTATGCAAGCTGGCGCACCAGATCCTTGTGTGGTCCCAGGACAAGTTCCTCTCGCTGAGAGCGGTCTATATTCCTGGGCATCTCAATGTAGGAGCAGACATCCTGTCGAGGCAGGGGCCGAGGCCCGGGGAATGGAGGCTTCACCCCGAGGTGGTGAAGCAGATTTGGAGAGTTTTTGGCCAGGCACAGGTGGATCTGTTTGCGACTCGTCAGACATCGCACTGTCCCCTCTGGTACTCTCTGACTCATCCGGCTCCGCTGGGGCTGGATGCTATGGTACAGACGTGGCCGAGGCTTCGTCTGTACGCCTTTCCCCCGATTGCTCTGCTCCCGGGAGTTCTAGAGAGAGTGCGCCGGGACGGGGTCCGGCTGTTGCTAGTAGCCCCGTTCTGGCCGGGCCGAGTATGGTTCTCGGACCTGATTTCTCTCCTCGACGGCTCCCCATGGGAGATTCCAGTCAGGAGAGATCTCCTCTCACAAGCGGAGGGTATGATCTTTCACCCCCGCCCGGAGTTATGGAAGCTGTGGGCGTGGCCCCTGAGGGGGCGCAACTCATAGCGTCAGGTCTCTCAACCGAGGTTGTTGAGACCATTCTCCAATCTAGAGCTCCCTCAACGAGGAAACTGTATGGCCTCAAGTGGAGACTCTTCACTTCTTGGTGTGGAGACCACCAGCTCGACCCAGTTAACTGCCCGATTGGTACAGTACTGGAGTATCTGCAGGCTCGGTTCTCCGCAGGGTTATCCCACTCCACCCTGAGGGTTTATGTGGCAGCTATAGCATCTTACCACGCCCCTATGGGTGGACAATCAGTGGGCAAGGACCCCCTGATCATATCCTCGCGGGTGTGCTGAGGCTCAGGCCTAGAGTACGGTCCAGGGTCCCTCCTTGGGATCTCGCTGTTGTGCTAGAAGCTCTCTGCAAACCTCCGTTTGAACCCATCGAGCAGGTATCAGAGCGTCTTCTTACGCTGAAGACGGTGCTACTTTTAGCCATATCTTCGCTTCGAGTTGGGGATCTACAGGCCCTCTCGGTGGCCTCTATAGACTTTACGCCCGGTCTGGCGAAAGTCTTTTTGTACCCTCGTGTGGGGTACGTCCCTAAGGTCCCCTCCTCGGTACCGCGGCCCGTTGTACTGACCGGATATGTGCAAGACATGGTAATTTATACCGGATCCACTAACGACATCTGCCACTATAAGGGGTTAGGCATATCTGGTTCGGTTGTAATGACCCTACTCGCACCTTATCTGGGAAAGGGCCGCGTCCTCTATGTGGACAACTGGTACAGCAGTCCATCACTGTTCCAGCACTCCTCTCTCATGGCACAGGGGCCTGTGGCACTGTGCGGGCCAACAGGAAAGGAATGCTGGTTTTCACTGGAAAAATGGTGAAAGGGCAAGTTGAATGCAGACAGAACAGAACACAGCTGGTGGTAAAATGGCATGATAAGAGAGATGTTCTTCTGCTTACCACGGTACACTCCTCCATGATGTCAGCTAGAGGGAAAGTCGATCATGTCTACCTTATCGTAAGCCTCACTGTGTCCTTGAATACAACAAAAAGATGGGGGCAGTCGACAGGGCTGACATGGTAAAAGGCTTTCTTGAGTGTGCCAGGAAAACAAGAAAGTGGTATAAGAAGATCTTCTTTTATCTGCTTGATACTGCTGTGCTGAACAGCCAAATTGTTCACCGCCAACTGTCAGGTTAGAAATTTACACAACCATCTAAAATAACCATAACTTATATTTACAATGCACAAGTGTTGTGTTCACAAACAAACTGTCCTTTACTTACACTCTACATTATTTCTAACTCCCCAAAAATGTAATTTACTATCAACAGGACAGGTCACCACTTCCCTGGAGTTCAGGACAAACCTGATGAGAGGGCTGCTGGAGGAGTATGGCACAACCCGGTCCTGTCCACCCAAAGGGGGCCACCCTGCTTTGGACACTCCTCTCCGGTTAACAGCAAGGCATTTCCCTGCTGAAGTCCCGCAGACCAGCGCGCAGGGCAGCAGGACCAGGCGGCACTGCAAGGTCTGCCTCTCCAGCTCTCGGAAGAGAAAGGAGAGGGGTCTCACAAAGTACATGTGTGTGCCATGCAACACTCCGTTGTGTGCCACGCCATGTTTTGAGGAGTACCACACTCTAAATAATTACTGAAAAAAACAGCAACACACAAATCAATATAAACTCTAATAATCCATGTAAATAATAATAATTCTCAATTTTTTAGATAATTTCCGGTAAAAATGGTTTTACTCAGTCATTCCTTTAAAAATATTTGCACTGATATTGTTTTAGTAAATCTGTAAATAATTTGTAATTTATCAATCATTTAAATTACACTTTTATACATTGTTATACATCAAATTTTTGTAAAAAATTATCTATAATTTTTTTTATACAAATAGTTTCTGCTCCCTGTTAATGGTTGATATTAATAAACATGGTCACAATTGCATGTATTGTGCGTTTCTCTTTTCAGTATTTGTAATACATATGAATATAATATTTTATGCTTGTTACTAACAAAAAGCAACCCCACAGCGCCTATTTGTTACCATATACACTCTTTCCCTTCATGTGGACGCATTTGAGCAGTTAATGGTCAGTAAGTAAAAGTAACTTATGTTAAATGCTACTTTCAACTACAACCCAATTCTAACTTTAGCGGGTAAAATGCAAAAACAAAGCTCAATCCTCAAACTGTGCACACGAAAAAATAAACATTAGATGACGTCCATAGCAATGTGTCGGTCAGATTAGTCAAAATAGTACAAAAGCACAATATTACATTCAGAACAACATATCTGATGTCGGTGAACTGCAATTACGTTATGTTTATGCGTTTTATAGTCCATGCATATCTACAATATAAATAGTTTGGGCACATTCTAAACTTAAAATAAACTTAAACATTACTCACCAACTAGTCGTCCTCGTGTGCGACAGCTGCCATGTGCTCATGTAAAGCGAACAAAGTAATAGTTAAATAAAACGGCTGTATAAAGTGTTGATTGATGTGTTTATTGCAGTTTATAAACGTTTGCAATTCATTTTGTGAGGTTTTAAACTGAAAACAGAGCAAATATCCTAAATTACTCACCTGCACGCTCTCATCCAGGCGCTCCAGCGGTGAAGTATTACGCCACTGCTGAGCGTCACGTGACAAGCTCACTCCGTATTCTGCGGAATATATATATTTTTTGAATTATTTGAAATAACGGTAAAAAAAAAACTACGCTTGGGAGGCAGGCAGCAGATTTGGAACTTACGTGTGAAAAGGTTAATGGCTCTGTTGATCTTTGTGAAAGCTTTCAGTCTTTTTTCTTCCGTAAAATTTATAACATTTACCAAGACTTTTCCCCATCTGTCTCTCCCCATCTTTTTACATGTCTGATAGGTCACCCATTCAACACTTTCTTACCCACAAATATATCTGCGGTTGAACAACTGGTTATCAAATCGAACTCTGCCTCCTGCATACTTGATCCTATTCCAACATACTTACTCAAAACCCTTTTGCATTCACTCATCCAGTCTATTACTATAATAAATAGATCCCTTGCCACTGGTTATGTTCCACAAGACCTAAAAATAGCTGCCATCACCCCAATCCTTAAGAAACCTGGACTTGACAATACAGATCTGAACAGTTTTAGACCAATTTCAAACCTCCCTTTTGTTGCTAAAATACTTGAGAAGGTAGTTGCAGCACAACTGCAGTCTCATTTAGAGAAACATAATCTTTATGAGCAGTTTCAATCTGGTTTCCGTCCCTCTCACAGTACAGAAACAGCACTTTTAAAAGTGGTTAATGATCTCCTTAAGGTTTCTGATTCAGGTGCCCGCAGTATCCTGGTTCTCCTTGATCTGAGTGCAGCTTTTGATACTGTTTGCCACTCTGTACTTCTTTCTCGACTATCTGCTATAGGTATCAATGGTGCTGTTCTTCAGTGGCTAACATCATATCTATCGAATAGACGGCAATTTGTTAGGATAGATAAGAATCGATCTTGCACTATCACTATTTCCCGTGGTGTACCCCAAGGTTCCGTACTTGGTCCTCTTTTATTTCTCATTTATGTGCTGCCACTGGGTCAGATCATCAGACGTCATGGTCTCAATTTTCATAGCTACGCTGATGATATTCAAATTTACTTTACAGTTCAACCAAGCTCAGTTTGCCCACCCCCTTCTATTGTTTTCTGTCTTCAAGAACTTAAAACCTGGATGTCAGATAACTTTTTACAACTAAATGCAGACAAAACTGAAATTCTGCTGGTTGGCCCTAAATCACAGAGCTCCTCCCAGCATGACATCTTCATAGATATCGATGGTGTCCAGATTTATGGTGCCTCAGCGTTATGCTTTGATTCACACATTGGTCAGATAATTAAATCATGTTTTTATCAACTGCGAAATATTGTTCGTATATGTCCCTCACTTAATTTTGCAGATGCTGAAACTATTATCCATGCTTTTATAACCTCGAGATTGGACTACTGTAACTCCTTATATAGCGGCTTACCTGCCAAAGTTATTAATCGTCTCCAAATAGCAGTGGTGGACAAAGTACACAGATCAAGTACTTGAGTAAAAGTACAGATACGTATAATAAAATATTACTACAGTAAAATTACTGCTTTTTCAATTTTACTCGAGTGAAAGTACAAAAGTACTCAATTTTTTATGTACTTAAGTAAAAAAGTACTGATAGACAGATTTATTTAGCAATTTTATATAGACTACTTTATTTAATTTTATATTAGCACATATTTTTATAATCCTACTGCCCAAAATACCTGGGTTTTTCCCAAAATAACCACTATATAGAGTCAAGATATATATTTTGTTGATATGGACTACGTTGATGAGAGTGATGTAGTGATGTTCACTGTGAAGCTTACACTGCCATGTACCTGAGAGAAAACAGATTTCACCATCCAATTTTCACCAGTAAGAAAAAAGTGTTTTAGAACTTGTTGTTTTGCAGAACGTCAGTTATATATGACATGAGAATTAGGCCTGAAATTAGGAAGAACATTTTAAGGAAATATAATTATATTTTCATAATAATTTTTTTTCTTCTCAAACCTTGTCTGTGGTGAAAAACACCCCTGGCCAAATGCCCCCAGAAGGCATCATCACTTCCCACTCTGATAATTACTGTAGTTACTATGTTCTGAACATCACATCCTTTATTTTTCCCTCAGATGGAATCTATCTAGGTGGCTGAATAAAGATATTTGGACTTTATATCTAAAAATTTCCTCAACTTAGCACCAGCAAGCTTGTTAGCTAGACAGTTAGCATCAGCTAACAATTTACTTACTTTTTCAGTATGGTTATGAATAAACATTCATATCTGTCTACTCGGCTAGTTGATCTAAACAATATAAAAATGTATACTGTTGATAAACAATATAAAAACAGACGTCACATAGGTCTAAATGCGTAGCATTTTAATAAAACTGCTAACGTTACAGCAGCGGGGAATATGAACGTGCATGAGTTATTTTATTTAATCTGTGTTATTTTAATGTTTTGTTTTTTGACCTAAAACATAACTTTAGAGACACTGATGTTGATCTGTCTGCATTCAAGCATTTCAGTGGGCTTAAATAGATCACCCTTTACAGCAGATTTGGTTCACAAACAACTGACAGTTTTGACCTAAATATTATTTTCAGTTACAATAATTAATCCTAAAATTCGACATTAGTAACTTACTTTTCACAGCATCAGTAGCGCGCGCTCACAAGATCTCCCGGTTCTTTACTTGTGAGTTCAGTTCACTGAAGAAGACTTGCTCTAAACGGATCATTTGAATCAGTGAGTTTTCGACTCGAGATCAGCTGCAATCGGATCATTGCAATTCGTGAATGAATCGTTTGTTGCAATTTGCGAACCGATTTAACAGGTTCATTTAAAATAATCAGTTTGTTCATGAATCAGACACCGCTTCTGCGTCTCGGAGCACGTGATGTATTATGGAGTAACGATATGTTTTATGAAATGTAGTGAAAATGTAGTAAAAAGTACGATCTTATGCTTTGGAATGTAGTGAAGTAAAAGTAAAAGTTACTCAAAATAAAACTACTCCAGTAAAGTACAGATACTTGAAAAATTTACTTAAGTACAGTAACAAAGATGTTTTACTTCGTTACTGACCACCACTGCCAAATAGTGCAAAACTCTGCTGCTTGAGTCCTTACATTTAATAAAAAATCTGCGCATATCACTGCCATCCTTCACCAACTTCACTGGCTTCCTGTGCCCAAACGTATTCACTTCAAACTCTTAGTTTTAGTGTATAAGGCCTATAATGGACTCGCACCTCAATATCTAGTTGAGTTAGTGCAACCATATGTTCCTGCATGGACTCTCAGATCTAGCAATGATAGCTTGCTTGTTGTGCCCAAGTATAAACTCTCTACGGTGGGTGGCAGAGCTTTCTGTATTATAGGCCCTAAGCTATGGAATAAGCTGCCCCATAATGTTCGTGCCGCCTCCTCTCTCCAGATATTTAAGTCTCAACTTAAAACTCATCTATTCACTTTGTTCTCTAAATAACTCTTCTACCTCTCTGTTTTCCCTTTCATCAACTTTCATCATATGATTGCAAGACCTGTTGTTGTTAATTAACTGTAGTTCCTTGTTGTCAACACTTGTTTGTATGATTGCTCCCTCTGACTGTTTGGTGTATTATGTTTGCCAATTGCTTGCTACTTTGTAAAGTGACCTTGGGTTCTTGAAAGGCGCTATAAAAATAAAACATATTATTATTATAAGTCCATAAAAACTCGAAACAGCTCACTCTGGTGAGCATCTGCTAAATGCATAAATGTCAATGTAATCTGCTGCGAGTGATGTTAAACTCACCACGGGGTTTACCCAAGCGGCAAACCTCCCAGTCTCTCTTGAAACCAACACGAAAGTGACTAACACTGCAATTGATCGACTGGCCGCTAAAGACTTGCTCGAAAAGGGAGTCGGTCCCATTGACCTTCCATGTTAAAAACAAACTCCCATGTAGGGCTGTAGCTATCGAATATTTTAGTAATCGAGTATTCTACCAAAAAATTCCATCGATTAATAGTAATCGGATAAGAAGTTTTTCTTCATTAAAGAACAATCCTAAATATACAAGAGAAAATAAGACAGGTCTCTTAAAATGAACAAGTAATTTGATTCCTTTTGAGAAAATGAACATTGTTATTACTGAAATTGCGTATATTAATAACTGTGAAAACTAAACCTATTTAGTGCATTTATTGCCATATTACATTCAAAATGCAAATACAAATATATAAATAAAAATAATTAATAGAAATATAAAAATCTATTAAAATTACTTTAAAAAACGTAAACATAGTACAACCGAAAATTAAGACATAAATTAAAATAATAGTAATAAAAACAATTATGAAACTTATCTTTCAAGTTTCAGCCTAACTACAGCTCAGGCATGACATGAGCATTTACTGTCTTGTGTGTGTGTGTGAGAGAGAGAGATCATTTAAAGGAGCATGTGGTTGCAAACACAGTGCTCCATATGTAGTTCAAGTAAATGCTATAGATGCACCGAGATGAAAATTCTGGGCCGAAATTGAGAATTCAGGATGTGCTTGGTCAAAAACCGAAAATATATTTTTTTATTAAATAATATAAAGTAATTTTGTAAGACTTTTTAATTTAACAAAATTTGAATGGCACAGAATAAAAAAAAACACAAGCCAATAAACTATTGGACAGAAAATATATTAATATTAAATATCAATGTATTATTTGTATTCAGTTCTATGCAACAGAATCAGAACTACCTGTTGTAGTTATTTTTGAGACGTCCTCATTGAGACTTCATGCGCGCTTCAGTGTGTGTGTTTTAAAGGAAAACGCGCGTCTCTGCCATCCATTCACAGGGCTCTCAAATCTCATGCATTGGGCGTGAGACACGCATTTCAACCCGTTCACACGCTCACACGCCATACCTTGTACTTCTCACGCAGATAAATTTCTAACGCCCACCAAGTTGCGCCGCTATTAGTGGAATCCAGTGAGTTCCCCATACAGTTCAGAAGGCCCTGCCATTCACCAGCTAATCAAATAAAAATATATATCTACCGAAGATCCAATCAGAAAATAGCATTGCTGTATCTGGGTAAGATTTAGATATTCCCGCAACAACAAAGTTTACATTCTGATACACATTATGTGATTCATGGGCTAGCTCCACACGACATCAATTCAGATGCTTGCTGAAAGTAGCTACAGAAAAGGACAGCTGTCACATTGATTCACATCTCGGCAAAGTGGCTACAGACTGATCGACGTGGGAGAAGACCACATCCTATGACAGTAAGTCATCTCATCATTGCTGGGGAATATATGTGTCCAGGCAGCTGGTAACATAAGGTTAGCTAGTTTGACCAGAGTACGTGAACTAGCCTAGCTAGCCGGTTGAATCCCTGCTCATTTCAGCAGCTATTCTGACACTTGTATTAGTTCTGATTCAGAAGGAAAGAAAAATGAAATAAAAGGAAAGAAAAAACTAAAAATATTCCAAATTATAATAAATCTTAGCCCTGACATCTTTGTAACTGATAAATGCAATAATTAATACTATGCATTGTCTGAATTGTGCCGAAGGCCTCAAACCTGCTACCAACACACTACAATAAACAACACTAACCATTATCTCCCTCTAACACACACGCACACAAACCAGCACTAAGAAATACTGAATTGAATTGATATTTGTTCATATGTACGATTGTGGTCATTTTTCAGAACAGACCGCCGTCACTGCCAAAATCTCACTCAGAACTCCGTTCAAAACTTGAGAGCCCTGCATTCATAAAGAGATATGATCGCATAAAATGAGTTAATGCTAATCAGATCATGTAATTCAGTGGGAAATTAATAGAAATGATAATTCTGTGAAAAGAAACATCAAGTAAACATGTATAAAAATATAAAAACCCTTGCAAAGCTATATTATCAGCACATGTGAGCAGAGCATAGCAGGGAGCAGATCAGTGAAGGAGATTTTACCGGCGTTACCCAGATCAGCTGTACCACAGCATGTCACAGCACAGCTGTGTTTCTTGCATGTTTCTTACATTTTACTGCTGGTTATATCTTGTAAAATTGTGTATGTGACGAATAAATCTTGAATCTCTTGAGCAGCGCTACTACAAACAGGAACAATTACAATTATACTAACGTTACATAGACATTCCTTGTCGGCGTGTTATTTGAGCGGACTCTACTTTTCCGGTGAGCATGAGCGGTAACTGAACGAAATACTGAACGGAGCATCACGCGGCACAGTGATGGCGGCTGAGGGAGGGAGAGTGAGGGAGAGGGTAAACCTGAACACTGCTGGGCGGTGCTTCGACGCATATATTTTTGACGGCTGAAAATTGAGTGCATCCCTAGAAAATGGACAAAACGATTCTTCGAGGCACATAATTTGCCTCTGATTTTTTGTATTCGAGTTACTCGAGGAATCATTTCAGCCCTACTCCCATGTTACAACTCATTCGCGCCCACGCTTCAAAACGCACAACGTATGTTTTAAATCGCAGACTTAATTGTAATTCATAAATTACACTAAGAATGTTGCAATTCATAATTAAAGGAACACTCCACTTTTTTTGGAAATGGGCTCATTTTACTACTTCCCTAGAGTTAAACAGCTGAGTTTTACCGTTTTTGAATCCATTCAGCCGATCTCCGGGTCTGTCGGTAGCACTTTTAGCTTAGCTTAGCATAGATCATTGAATCGGATTAGACCATTAGCATCTCGCTCAAAAATGACCGAAGAGTTTCGATAACTTTCCTATTTAAATCTTGACTCTTCTGTAATTACATTGTGTACTAAGACCGACGGAAATTTTAAAGTTTTATTTTTCTAGGCCGATATGACAAGGAAATATACTCTCATTCCGGCGTAATAATCAAGGAACTTTGCTGCCATATCATGGGTGCAGCAGGCGCAATGATATTACGCAGCACCTGAAAGTAGTCCCCAGCTAGGTAGCTAGTTATGATATATGATGTTGTAGGCTACATTGTGCAGCCCTAGACTGAAATGTGTGAGTGTGTGTGTCATTGAAACACAAATTTAGCTGCAGTCAAGTGACTTTGTGGGACCCACCTTGATTTTACATCAGTATTTACATACATTTATTCTCTCTTTTACAGATGAACACAGATGCCATTTTTGCCATGTAGACTCTTGCCAGAAGCAAGTTCAGAACAGGTATTGTGTCATTTTCGTTGAGTGTGCATACTTTATATCTGCCAAATAGATAATTGACATAGAGACTTGTGGTAGAGTAAGTGTATTTACTTGTCTCATTAGTGTTTAGCGCAGTTGTTGTTGCTAGGAAACGCTTGTTTTGTTTATTGTGTGGAGACGTGCTGAAATCGCATTTGGTCTCGTACTGTATCACGTCCCTTGTCATTTATTTTAGTAACGTTATTTCTAGGGGTCGACCGATATGTGTTTTTCAGGGCCGATACCGATACCGATTATTACAGATCAAGTAGACCGATAACCGATATTTTAAACCGATATACGTGTCTGGTGTAAAAATGAAAATGAATGCCAAAATTAATAATAACAAGAGCTCTGACAAAAAACGTTCTTTAAATGCTTTTAAACATGTCTTTAATTCTGAAAACTGTTAATAACAACAACATTTCCGTTGGTTTTAATTTACAGTACAGTGCAAATGAAGGCATAAAACATTAATTTAATTTATCTTTAATCAAATGAGAGTTAGACTTTATTTTTGGCAAACAAATGAGTTTACTATTAAAATTAAAACATGGAAGAAATAGCGTATTGTGTGATTATTCTCAACAAAAGTTGTAATAATTGTTGTAGTTGTATTACGTATACAGTAAATATTCGGCTAAACCGAACTTATATTTTGACAGGTTGCCATGAGGACATTTTACGTTTCTGTAGCCTATGTATATATGATATGACGATCGTTTTACTCAAATGAAACGGTCAAATGCTCGTGAAGTGACTCTCCGAGCAGTTCTGGGGATGTTGTTCATGTATTTATGTCCTCATTTAGTGAGACGGCAGACGCTGAAGTCACTGCGAGCGTCACGTGCGCTTCAGTATGTATGTGTGCAGTAAATGAAACCGCACGTCTGTCATTCATTAACAGAGATGCAGAACATGCAGGATTCATATTTAAATAGTGTTTTTGCGGCTTAATATTTATAGACACTAGTCCATAGCGCGAGTCGATTTAAGTGTACTGACCTACTTTTGATTAATTCATCCAAACTTCGACACATTCCGTGACATTACGCGTTATACGGTAAATTCCATTATATGACTGCATTCCGCGATTCCGCCCGCATTTTCCGCATCGCGGACATCATAGGTTATATTGAGGTGTTTTGCAACTTCAGTGTAGTGGATTGTGATTTATTGCAATCGTATTGTACCTTTGAGAGACAACTGATGCGTGATCACTGAGGCAGCTCCAGTCAGCAAGTGCTTTCGGTGTTAGGGGTCGACCGATATGTGTTTTTCAGGGCCGATACCGATACCGATTATTACAGATCAAGTAGACCGATAACCGATATTTTAAACCGATATACGTGTCTGGTGTAAAAATGAAAATGAATGCCAAAATTAATAATAACAAGAGCTCTGACAAAAAACGTTCTTTAAATGCTTTTAAACATGTCTTTAATTCTGAAAACTGTTAATAACAACAACATTTCCGTTGGTTTTAATTTACAGTACAGTGCAAATGAAGGCATAAAACATTAATTTAATTTATCTTTTAATCAAATGAGAGTTAGACTTTATTTTTGGCAAACAAATGAGTTTACTATTAAAATTAAAACATGGAAGAAATAGCGTATTGTGTGATTATTCTCAACAAAAGTTGTAATAATTGTTGTAGTTGTATTACGTATACAGTAATATATTCGGCTAAACCGAACTTATATTTTGACAGGTTGCCATGAGGACATTTTACGTTTCTGTAGCCTATGTATATATGATATGACGATCGTTTTACTCAAATGAAACGGTCAAATGCTCGTGAAGTGACTCTCCGAGCAGTTCTGGGGATGTTGTTCATGTATTTATGTCCTCATTTAGTGAGACGGCAGACGCTGAAGTCACTGCGAGCGTCACGTGCGCTTCAGTATGTATGTGTGCAGTAAATGAAACTGCACGTCTGTCATTCATTAACAGAGATGCAGAACATGCAGGATTCATATTTAAATAGTGTTTTTGCGGCTTAATATTTATAGACACTAGTCCATAGCGCGAGTCGATTTAAGTGTACTGACCTACTTTTGATTAATTCATCCAAACTTCGACACATTCCGTGACATTACGCGTTATACGGTAAATTCCATTATATGACTGCATTCCGCGATTCCGCCCGCATTTTCCGCATCGCGGACATCATAGGTTATATTGAGGTGTTTTGCAACTTCAGTGTAGTGGATTGTGATTTATTGCAATCGTATTGTACCTTTGAGAGACAACTGATGCGTGATCACTGAGGCAGCTCCAGTCAGCAAGTGCTTTCGGTGTGAGACTGCCTTCAGTTTTCCGCGTTGATTGGTCGGACTCGTGACTCCCTACATATCAGATGAGCGGTGGGCGGAGATTGCTCTCAGAGATTGAGAGATCGCCTCACTCTCACAGTGTTGAGCTCAGACAGGCTGCATCGAGCCAAATAGTGCATTTAAACATTAAATAATTTCACCTGTATTATTTATTCACCAATAAATAATGTCACCTGTAAATAGTATGTTTGTTTGCATAATAAAAAAAAAATAAAAATTCGGCAAAGCAAAAAAAAAAAAAAAAAATAAAATAAAAAAAATCTGTTTTGAAATGGCCGATATCGATAATCGGTAAAATGCTTAATATCGGCGCCGATAATCGGCCAGGCCGATAATCGGTCGACCCCTATTCGGTGTGAGACTGCCTTCAGTTTTCCGCGTTGATTGGTCGGACTCGTGACTCCCTACATATCAGATGAGCGGTGGGCGGAGATTGCTCTCAGAGATTGAGAGATCGCCTCACTCTCACAGTGTTGAGCTCAGACAGGCTGCATCGAGCCAAATAGTGCATTTAAACATTAAATAATTTCACCTGTATTATTTATTCACCAATAAATAATGTCACCTGTAAATAGTATGTTTGTTTGCATAATAAAAAATAAAATAAAAATTCGGCAAATCTGTTTTGA
>QVTF01005625.1:0-28689 GCA_003573665.1 Oxygymnocypris stewartii | reverse complement strand
AAATTTAGTTGGTACCAAATGGAATTGCAATCAGTTTTTAAGCCAGCCACCGTAGTGTTTTAAAACTTGTTTAAAACGCAATATACAATTTGAGTGTGTGTGTGTGTGTGTGTGTGTGTGTGTGGTGTGTGTGGTGTGTGTGTGTGTGTGTGTGTGTGTGTGTGTGTGGTAAATTCAGGTAAACTGGGACACATTTTCCCATTGAGATGACTAGGGAAAATGGCCAATTACCCGATATTATCTTCTGAACCTTACTGTTTGTGTGTAATCTTACCCAGTATAGCCAGCACAGTGTTGTCCTTGAGCACTTCCATGGAGCCTGAGCAGACAAAGTAGATGGCCTGCAGAGCGTCACCCTGGCGAATGAGGAACTCTCCTGGAGCACAGAAGGAGGTTTTGATGATGAGCGACAGCGAGCGCAGACACCCTCGACTGGCCGATTCAAACAGAGGCAGCTGGAGCAGCTCTTTATTCAGGTGCATGGCAATGTCAGCCCGCAGTTCATCTGGGAAGTCTTTCAGAAGCTGGGAGAGCAAAAGTAAATATTTTATTTGAAGTACTTACACTTACTTTTACTTCTCATTCTTGAAAAGCATAAACACTTTCGATTTACAGTTGATCGTCAAGTAAACAAATGCTGCAAAGAAACTGTAGATCAAGCTTCTACTCAGACTTTAACGGGAGGTGATATTGATATCAAAGCAAAGAGACGGTTATGAGTTATGTTATGAGTTTTGAATTGGGCTCATTAAATACATTGTGAGCTTAAGATGGAATCTCTTGTTTATGAGCAGATCAGAGTTACGGATGAGATAGTGAATGAAAGGCAAATGGAAAGAGAAAATAAATCAAATGATAAAAGATTTGAGGGACTATGAGAGATAGAAAGAGAGCATGGTGAAGTGAAAAGAGAATAAAAAATGATAATATGCATTAATCTTAGACAGATGCATCAAATCACACCAGTGATACCAAGAAGGCCAATAATAAGCAATGCAGAAATCAATCAATGGTTATAAAGGAGCTAAAATTACATAAAATATAATAGAATTAGCATAATATTTAATTAAAAGAGCTTATCAGATTTCCTATATTTTGGCCTGCAAGGCTATGGGTCCAATGGGAGATCCAGCATAGAGAAATGAATGCAAAATGCATTGTCTGTAAATGTTAAAAACATTTTCTCCTGGTGGTAATGGAATATCGAATGAATTTTCCCAAAGTAGACAAGTTAATAAGATATTTTAAAATAACATGCAACTCTGTACTCAATAATAATAATGATTTTTACTATCAAAATAGGATCAATAGGATGTGTTGCCTTTTTATTTACTAACTGACAGAGCAGGTCAAACATTTAGATCTTTAATTACATATAAATATAATTTTTTTCATGAAAAGAGGTATGTATTGCTTTGAATGAGTGCACCACAAAAGAGGCACATTCTAAACAAAAGACATGTCTGCGTCATATAATATCAACATTCCTTAAAAATCTAATTTTATATTTAATGAATTGTGTATATTTAATTTTGATGTTTATATAATGTCTATTGCTGGAAAACTTTACAAAATGTTAAATGAAATGTGACAAAACTGTCAACAGAAAGTCGCAAACCCCATAGAAAAATAACTGAAAATTATTAAATTAATCAACTTATACAACAGTTTGCCCTCCTGAGATTGAAGATCGTCAACAGCTTCTGAATGGTAACTGACCATAAGTGGAAAAAGAGAAAGAAAAAAGTATACTACTAATGAAAAGTGCCAAGAATGTCAGAGCTACTGACCCTCTCAGCTTCAAGAAACCAAGAAAACCAAACAAGTGTTCAATGAGTAGATCAGAACAGCAGTGCAATACAAGCCCTACACGACTGAGCATATTATCCGCCGTACAATTGTTTGCGCATGATTTATAGATTGTGAACTTGTTTTGATAATTCATTCATTTGTGCACACAAATTATGTGTACGTGTAAAAGTACGTGTAAAAGTACTACCTCGCTGACATCGATGCCATTGTTGACAGACCATGTTGTCTTGAAAGCACTCCAGCATGCGCTGCGCGAGGGCCTTGGGAAGTCGATGCACGCGGATGAAGTCTTTGAGGTCTTTCGTACGCGTGTGATAGATGCGAGCGGCGCGAGTACATTCTCTGGATAATGGCCGTCACATTACCGAAGACTGCAGCGTGCATGAGTGCTGGAGAAAAACACAATACACAAACATTCCAGGTGAATTGCAGAATTAATTTGAACAATGACATTGTTGTGCTTTATGCTATATGGGCTGTCAAAGTTAACGGCACTAATTTTATTAACGCGCGATTAATAAGCGCATTTTCTAGTTTGACCCGTGACCTAGCCCGTAATTGGAGAAATGGAGATGCTTAGCAACTTTGCAGACCCCTTTAAGTGACTCTTTTCCCCTCTTTAAAAAAGTGCATAGCGACAAATGTTTTTAGAGTTTGCCCAAACCTTATTTCGTTTCTGAGACTCACTGGTACTCACTGGTACTCATTCTCTCTCTCTCTCTCTCTCTCTCTCTCTCTCTCTCTCTCTCTGTGTGCGTCTGCATTGTTCAGCGAGCGGCAGAGAGGAGCAGCGCTTAAACGCAAGTACTTCAGTGCAATCTGAACGATTCGGGCGGGGCGATTCATTGGGGCCCACCCCCAATTCCATTGGTTTATAACACGGCAAATCTTATTGGTGTAGAGCCGAGCATGCGCATTTGATTTGTCCATAATGCAGAAATAGTATGTGCAATAGCACTTCATTCATATTTCCTTGAGGATCGACAGGCTGCGGATCAGCACTAAGTTGGCCTTTAATTTACTGAATTTTATGGACGAATACGAACATAAATCACAAGCATTTTTTTAAGAGATAGCCTACGTTGCTCAGTGCGTCACAAACTTGTAGGTTATTAAGTGCTAATAAATATTTTCACGGCAAGCTCAATGTTTCCTTGTTTATATCTTAAAACATATTTGAGACTATATTGATTCTTACAGTTTTTAAAGGTTCCTATGTTATAGTAAATAAGTGTCCGTGACATCAGATATTAAAAATCGAATTATTTATGTATCCACACCCTTTTTGTGTGTGCATGTTCTAATCTGTGTACGGGATGAATTTAGATTCAGTTATAATCAGATAAATCACTCAGAGCTGTAAATCTGTTGCAATAGGTAAGTGAGCACATTTAATGAGTAAAAGAGACCTTCTGTGAATAATATTTTGTTATTTATTAAAGACTATAATAACTACTTAAAATCTAAAATCAGTAGTTCTAATGTGAATCCTGATTCTTTTTAAAGGATTGAGTCACAAAACTAGTAATTTAATTTGTGCATATAGCCTATATATAAAAGTATAAATACAAATCTGTTGCAGAGAAAATGTATGAACATGTATTGCTTAAATACGCACTTAAGCACATTAATAATAGGCCTATATGCAAAATAAATAAAATACTAATTTGTTTCAGAAAGGTTTTTTTTTTTCATTATCCACACATAAAACCACAGTTAATTCTGACTGGCTATTTGGTATTATTCTCTTATATGTTACCGCAGTTGTTCTTTAAAATAAATCCATTTGAGGGTTTGTCCTATGCCTCACTGAACTACAATGAATTATTATCATATCCTAATTTTTGCTTATAAACTATCCCAAAATAAAGAATATAGGCTACATATAAATGTACATTATGCAAAACAGCTAAATCTCAAACTGTGGGTAATTTTTGAACATCGCCCAGCTAAAACTAAGTATTTCTGCTTTGTGTAGCCTATACTGTGAAAAGTGCAATGATATCTGACTTAATTTAATGTGCTATAGCATATGTAGGACTATGTCATGGCCACGGATTAAGAATTTGTTCCCCAGACTTAATTTGTGAACCGCTCATAATACACAACTCTGTCCTGACTGAAGTACTCAGAGATGCCGTCACCAATATGAACTTAATCTAACTAAATCGTCATAAGTAAAAAAATAATTGCCTAACTAAAATCGCTGTTGTTAGCAATTAATATTTCTGTAGTACAGCCAAACAGCATAGATCATTCAGAAAAACGTATGTAAAAGAGTGAGCATGATCAAACGTCTACACTTATAAGCTCTGCTGTATTATAAACCAATTAAATTGGGGGTGGGCGGAGCAACACGTGTCGCTCCACCTTAATGTGTCGTCCTGCCCCATCGTCCAGGGTACACTCTGGGCGTTAAATGCAGATATTATGTTGCTTCTCTAATTTTACATGTAAGTATAGCTGAAATCACAGCACAGCTATTGTCATTATCTAATGTGCATTTGATTTCATCAGACGACGGCTCGATTATCAGGATTTATGTGCAGATTAATGTCTTGGAAGGGAGAGCTGGTGGTTATGTAGACTAGTCTTAATGGGTCGCTTCAGTCACTATTTCATATTCATTCCATTGTCCGACAACAGAAACTGTAAAATATATAAATTAAAACAGTTTTATTGAGAATTTAGCTGCGTCGAAATACAAATAAATGTGGGCACAGAGAGGGAAACATGCCTCTGCATTTTGCAAGTTCAGAAGAAGAGCTGCCCTGTCATGCAAAAATGCAAACAGGTTTGTGTCAGTAAATTGCTCAGTGCAAATAAAGAGAAGTAATAATGAACCTGGTATTTCATTTTTCATGTGTCTAATAGACATGAACAAGTTCTTTGAAAAACATCTATGACCTTTAAAACACGTCTCGTCTTCAAGCTCTATGTTGACTATGGTTTCAATAATAATAAACATACATTTGCATATAGCATCCATATTTGTCCATGCCCATGTTGATTAGAGTATTAAAAACTTGAAAAGTATTAATTTAAGGTACATTTACAACAAATAGAAATGTGCGATTGCGATTAATCACGAGTTAACTCATGACAATTATGTGATTAATCACGATAAAATATTTTAATCGATTGACAGCCCTAATATATATATATAATCTTTTGAAAAACAATCAAGGGAGTTGTGTATATCCCTATATACATTTTAAGGCTCAGTCGAGGAAGTGTAACCCCAGTAAAGGTTTAATAAATATGATAAAGGCAGGATTATTATACAAGTATTTCCATCTGCCTGTATTAACATCTTTCTTAAGATCCATCTGGAATTGTCTGATTGCATGCGGTCAGCCATTTACAGAGAGAAATCAAGCCATTTACACATGGTGTCAACATGCATCTCCAGTAGGCTAATCACAAAATGTAAAACCATTGTTCCGTTGCAATGATAGACTTTCCTTCTATGTTGTACATCAGGATGCATTCAAATGCAATATCCAATCTTTGTGATTGCCACTTGTGATCCAATCACCCGAGCCATATTTTAACAGAAGTTAACGTTTAGTCATTTAGTGAGAAGTGGATCAGTTTTAACAGCTTGCTCCAGCCCTTCCATTGCTTGATCTCAGTGTCAGTGGACTGCATGCTAATGGTTTGCAACGCAAATCCTTTTCAGTTTAGTTTCCTCTGCATAGATTATGTCCAGTGCAACTGTTTTCACTCCACCAAACTCTATATCATCTATTCATTTAACATTGTGAGCTTTGCCAACATGAGTGTAAACAATCAAGAAGGATTGGAGAGTACTCATGGAGTGCTAATTGAAGTCTACATAAATTGTTGTGGAAATTGCATGCCGCTCTCCTGTTCAAGAACTGCGCTCAACTTAAGTGGCTGCACCTGGGTTATGTGCCTTTTGAGTGCTTGGATGAGCTTTGTGATGAAATCCTCGAAAATATTTACATCAGGAGAAATAGGGTAACAGAATTATTAAAAGCTAATAAAAACAGTTGCAACCACCTGATTCCCATTGGAAGAATAAATGAGTTCTCTTGCTGAATTGTCTCTTCAAGACAGGATTTAGATAATGGAGACTTTTTCTTTATTCTTGAGTTTCAGTGTGGTCTCAAACTGTGCAGCTAATATGACCTCAAACATTTCTCATCAAATTATTCCAAACCAAATTATCTGAATAGTGGTTGCCACATGAATTTTATACCTCCTTCCATAAATAGAGGCACAAAAATAGGCTTATTCCTCAAATACTGTACACTTCGGTATCATTTAATATCAACGTTACATACAAATCTAGTGTTATATTTAATACATTTTGTATAATTAATTTGGATGTTTAGCTAATGTTCTTTGCTTGTAAATTGTGCACACAGTTCAAAATAAAAATGGTTAAAACTTTGCAATACCAATAGAAAAAGTATGAAAAATTAAACAACTCATACAGTAATTTGACTCCCTGAGGTTCAAGATGATTGACAATTTCCAAATGTAAAGCATTTTACTGACCATTAGTATTATTTTTAATTATGTGTTTAAGCATAGTATACAATATTACTTCATGTGACCTTGCAAATTCACCAAGTTCAGAAATGTTTTGAAATTAACTGAATCAAACTAAACCGAAGTTAACTGAATTAAACACTCTTATTGGCAATTTTGTTTTTCTCCTAATGGATTTTGGGAGAATTGTGTTATTCATCTTGTGTTATTCATCTTGTGTATGATTTAAAATATATTTAGTATAGTTGGTTTTGTCCAAGGAAATCAATTGGGTCCATAGCAAATTTGGTCCCAACTTAATTTTATCATATGGACTTTGTATGAAAAAAGGTAATCTTTACATGTTTTACATATTTAGAGTCATGTAAGCAGAATTTTCATTTTTGGGTTAATAAAGTCTAAGCTAAAAAAGCTAAACCAAGTTGAGCTTTGCATAGTTTCTTAAGCGTAGTGTTTGAGAAGTTAAGGATTCCTCTAAGATGGGTGGTGCACATCATGTTGTAGTCTGGTTAATATAATAAACAATATGCTTACTGTTTTGATGTCATTATGGTAATTTTTAGGCATGTCAGTGTTCCCCAAATAGCCTCAGTGTGCATGATCTCTGTGTGTGGGTAGGAGCCCAGCTGTCAGCTGGCTGGGACAGTAATGGCTCTTAGTGGTAGGATTTGGTGACAGATTGACTCAGTGTGCATGTATGTGAGTGTGCATGGATTCAGACATCCTCATTTGGCCCTCTTAAGTGCAATGAAGCCTGTGTCTCTCTCTTGATGGCCCAGAGGACATGGCTTAAAATTTGGGCCACTGTCACAACATCTCCCTCAAACCCACATGAGACACATACTGCTGAAACATCATTACAGCTGTCTCAGCAGATAACAGGCCGCTCCAATTCTGTTGCAGTTGAATCTCGACAGTCAGGTTAAAAAAAAAGGCTAAGAGTGGCCAACGTAAGCCGCCTTCTTTTAAGAGTTAAATTGGTTAGGAGGTATAAAGGATGTCAAGAAGTCTACAGAAATATTCCAACACAAGGTTTTGATCCCATACAAAAGAAAAACAACTGAATTAAAACTGTTAAGTCACTCGTTTTGCAATTAAACATGAAAGCAACATGTCATGAGACAAATAGAAAGTTGTCCATTAACAAAATTGGTAAATACAGGAATATAACCATCACTGCTTATATGGTTGATGATTCAGAGGTAGTTAAATGATGGTCAATAAACCTTACCTTCCCCTAAGGAAATATGTTGAAAATAGAGATAATCAATAAGTAGCCAAGCTTAGCGAATAACATGGTCTGTTAAGCCTTGTGGGATTAAGTGTAGTTTAAAAGTAAATGAGGTCAGATGATTTACTAAAACCACTCCAATAAAGCAAATGCACCTCTGTGTCTTATCTTATGAAGAATGCAGTCCTTAGGGAAATTCAAGAAGTCAATAGGAAGTTAAGACCTTGGGGAAAATACGGTCATTAGTGCACTTTTTGTGGACATGCAGTCTTGTAACCTTCTTTTGCATATGTATCTGAAGTGTACACAATTCTAGGGAGTCCCATCTGTAACTGTAGGGTTGAACTGGGTGCACATGAGTGCCCCCTTTTGTTTTGTTAAAATTAACTGATTTTGTTTTTCAGTCTATCCCAAATTTGCACTATTCCATGTAAACAAACACATCAATTTATACTGTGAGATGGTGGAACCATCTTATTTTAAGTGTTAAATCATCACTGCTTGAGGAGACTAAATCATCTCTCTGAATATTGATGTCTGGTGGGGGGGTGGGAAAGATAACACATGGAACATTTGGATCCCCCCCAAGCTAAGCTAAGTTATTAAACCATGTATTTAGCACAATGATTAAGGAAACAAGAGCGGGATTCTACCAGAGGGGCACAAATACACTTGTCCCAGTATAAATGACATTCCCGTCATCCTCAAGCTTGAAGATTCCATAATCCTGTTTAGATGGACATTCCTGTTAGAACCATAACCTCACTAACTGATTATCAATGTGGTTTCACAAAATTCTTACAGAAGAATGTTGACATTTAAAATGTTTAAATCATGGATCATTTTCTTTAATATAGTTAGTCTTTAAAATAAGATTTTTATTTAAGATATTACCTGAAATTACTGTTAACTGATTCCTAATTAGCAGTTAAGCATTATGTATTTATATTTTGGCTATTTCTAATGTCTTTCCTTATACATATAATAGTACTCATAATCCTTTCGTACCATTTAAAGTTTTGGGTCTTGAAAATTCAGCTTTGACATTGCATGAATAAATGCCATTTTAATATGTATTCAAACATAAAATTACTTTAAATTGTAATATAATATTTAACAGTATTACAGTCTATACTGATAAAAACAATGCAGCCTTGGTGAGCATAAGATACTACTTTCAAGAACATAAAAAGTCTTACAAGCACCAAACTTTTAAACAGTAGTGTATATAGATATTTTAAACTGATCAAGCAAAAAAAATAACACTTGAATTTTTTGTATCAATATTTAGAACACAAATCTGAACATCCATGTAGTAAAGCATTATGAATCTACATCTCAAAATCATTCAAAAAATTGTAACCGTGTTTTCTTGCATTTACCTCCAATCAGCATGGTGCAAATAGAGAATATCTTCTCCGAGTCAGTATTGGCGGAGACATTGCCAAAGCCCACGCTGGTCAGACTGCTTAAAGCGAAGTACAGTGATGTCACATATGAACTCCGAATCGAGGGCCCGCCTCCCAGTACGGCTCCAGTCTGTTCTGCATTTGAAGTGCCCACCGGCCCTGCTCCCGTTGTGTTCCATTGGCTCGAGTTCCACACAGACTCATGTCCCACCAGATCAGTGCTGTTCCTCTGGCTTGAATTGACCACCAATCCATCCAAGATGGTGGGGCGCAGTGAATCAGGAATGAGGGATGCAAGAGGGGACAGAAAATAGGGGGTGCCCAGACGTTTACCCAGCTCATGCAACCAGCCTATGAGAAAGAGAGAAAATGTACTCAATTGGCATGTTTTGACCTGTGAAATTGTCTATAATGTTCATAATTTGGTGATTATTCTAATAATCCTTCTTATTTGTGCTTGGCACTATAACTACCCAAAATGCAATGAGTTTGTTGCTCCAAAAACTTTTTCAGTGAGTGCATGGCCACTGTCCAGGGTTCTTAGGTCACTGTCAGAACTGAGTAGATGTAGAGCAGCTGTCTCTGTCCATGGTGCTGATTCAGAAGTATTTTGAATATAATTTGGTTTGCAGTAGGCTGAACTTTTTCCTGGAGACTCTGCTTTTGTTTCCTGTAGGACTGGTTTTGTACATTTTCTTTTCTCTCTCTTCTCTACCTGCTTGTTTGTATGTAGGTGTCTAGTTTGGAGGTAGTAGAGGTACTATATGTGGCATTAGAAGAGATGTTTTCAGAGAGAACCAGACAAACTGACAGGTCAGAAAGGGAATAAGATTGAGGGGAAAGTGCCAGAGAACCTTTTGCTAGCAGTTGTCAGAGAAAGTTTGATACACAATCACACATGACAAAACCTCCTTCCCAAATACACAAACAAGCACTCACTTTTCTCATTTACACAGCGAGCAGCTTCAGTTTACATGACCTTTCTCGTGCACACCTACACCAGAAACCTGGGTCATTCCTTTCCTGATATATAAACACATCCAAAGCCTTCCCTTTGTTGTCTGTAATGTGTCTGCATGTGCTAATAGGCAGAAAAGTGTCCTTCATATTTGCTGGACACCTATAGATCTACTTTCTAACAGTCCCTTCGAAAGTTTATCATGCTAGTATGTGCTGATTTGTTCTCATATAGATCAATTATTTTTCATCCTTGTTCTCCGGTTTATATCTACAGTGTTTTAAGATAAAGATTTCCATGGTTTTGTTCAGATTAAGGATTGTTATGCAGAAGAATGCAGCTCCATTTCCCTTTCGCTTTCTAAAATCACCTATTGACCAGGTAAAACAGTTTATAAAATGACTACTACTCCAGTACTATGTAATAGTTCCATTAACATATTTACATTGAGAAAGATTTGATATTAATATTGAATTGGCTTCAGAATCAGTGTTTAATTGACCCATTAAACAAATGGTATGAACCCACTGTATCTCAAATGAGAGCACACCTCAAAGTAATAATATAATTGCTTGAATACTAGATAATAATACATAATAGTTTTCACTTTTATACGGTGCTAATGTATGTGGCCATTTGGAAAGTTGTGGCCTAATGGTTAGAGAGTTAGACTCGTATTCAAAAGGTTGTGAGTTCGAGTCTCAGGCCGGCAGGAATTGTAGGTGGGGGTAGTGAATGTACAGCTCTCTCTTCCACCTTCAATACCACGACTGAGGTGCCCTTAAGCAAGGCACCGAACCCCCAACTGCTCCCCGGGGCTGCAGCATAAATGGCTGCCCACTTCTCCAAGAGTGTGTTCACTGCTGTGTGTGTGCACTTTGGATGGGTTAAATGCAGAGCACAAAACATGGTTTTAGCTAGCAGAAATAATGTACATTTAAATGACCTACATTTTAAATAACTAGATTTTATCTTCAACTGTTTAATTTTAATGAAATAATCTTCCTCACACATTTTCAAGATTACAGTTTTCATTTTTTTTTAGTTCATAATAAATATTACAGTTGCCCCCAAACTCACATCCATGATTAAATCCTGAATTGTAGCTGCATTCACGTTAACATTTAACATTATTATATACATTATTTACATTCAAAGGCATCAAAATGCAATATTTGCGTGTGTGTGCGTGCGTGCGTGCGTGCGTGCGTGTGTGTGTGTGCTTGCATGCATGTGTGCGTGCATGTGTGTTGTGTGTGTGTGTGTGCGTGCGTGCGTGCGTGCGGTGTGTGTGTGTGTGAATGCTGTGGATGTCTCGACTGGCTGGGTGACGCTGGTATGTAATAGTGAGAGAGTTTCCTCCAGTCACTACTGAGATTTATGCAAGCTTTTCTGTCACATTATTTGTGTAAAGTAAAAAATTGTGTTTTTGACAATTCAATTGCTCTTGATGTTGATAGAGTGCATACTTATTTATGAAAAACAGCCATCAGCCAGTGCTTGACAAGCTTACGGTGTCTAGAATGAATAGCACAAATGTGCATACAATACTAGCAAAGAGCGCTTCGGAAGATTAATTTATACCAGTAATGCCTCTGATGGAGCAGGCTTGATAAACAATATACTTTACATATCCTGCTGTTTATTTATGAGAAAAATCTGAATAGAAAATAAATGATGCATGGAAAAATTCCATGTCCCAATTCCATGTCTCAAACCACAAAGGCTACCTTGAGTTGTAAATCACTGCAGGAAGAAAAAGGGACAAGTACACAAGAAATATCCATTTGAATATCTTATATACCTAATGTCAGAAAACAAGTTTGATGTGGGTAGTATGAGGTGCACATAATTTTTTCATGGCATGAAAATAGAGCCAAAGAGAAGCCCATGGGTAATGATATAGGTGACAAAAGTAAAAATAGCTCTTTGAGCAGCAAGAAATGTCAAGTAGAATGGGAAAAGATTCATTAAAGATAGCTTTAGCTAGGGTTACGGGTTAAATAAAGGGGGTTGTACAGCATACTCAAGCAGCAATGTAGGAATCAGTGTTAGATGAGGAAGATAAGGGATATTGATGTGCAAGAAGAGGATATTAAAATGACTGGAAAGATTGAAAGGAAAATACATTTCTCACAGCGGGGTATCTCTGTTCTCTTCCAAACCACTTGGGAAAGAATCAAGAGTTTTGACTGATTTGACAGCATAATTTTTACAGCCAACTTGAAAATCCTCTCTAGTCTTTCAAAGTCTGCTGGGCAGCTAGCCATTAAAAACAACAGTGTTCTGCTGAAGTGAGGCCAGTGAAGTGAACGATATGGAGGAAAAAATATGGAGAAGAAGGCACAGAGCAACTAGAGTTCAATCAGCTCCTGGAGGAACTCTCAGAGAAAGTTTTCATATTGATACGGCAAAAGTCCAGTCCACGTACAACTTTTTATGGCCCTTTTTCCAAATAGATAGACAGCACTACTCAAAGCTACTTCAATATTTAATTATCATCAATAACACTGCCTCACAAAGGCAAATAATAATAGCAGTAAAGAGTCAATCTGATACTGGTACTCTTGTACCAACTTCTTGTAAATCTAGTACGCTTCCAAATTCTACATTCACCATTTGAAAGCTGAACTGTTACACATTTGAGTCTCATTAAACATAGGATGTGTCTTGTATTTCAGTGCTAAAATATTCCATCTGATGTGAAGAAAGCTACAAACTTCCATTTCCACTAGCAAAACTAGACATGTCACAACAGCCTCATGTGCTTAATATTTCAAATGTAAAACTGTGTGAGAGGGAATGGTGGGTGATTTTGTTGGCACACCAAGAAAGACTGGATATTGGAGTATATCCTGCTTTTAAGGAGAACATGTGGATGTAATTGAAACCACTGGCCAGTAGCCAGTGAGGAATAGTGGTCAGTTAAATGTGCCTCAGTATACTGCTGATGCTGAGGCAAATCAGAATCACTTTCATTAGATATGGCAGATGGTGTAAGACTGCAGGCGGTTTTCTATGAATAACTGCTCAAATAGTATGTGTGAATTGGACACTTCCACATGTTAGGCTTGATTATAAATTAGTAAATGATTCGAATTGCTCATAAAGAACATCACTTGTTTTGTTCCTGCACAAATGGGTTCAATGAATGATTCAATGATTCGACTCTCTTGTAAATGCATGTGTTGCCATTTACTGCCGTAACTATGTAACCTGAAGAAAGATTCAATAAAAGTCTAATCAAATTAGAGGACAATAACTACATTTTGTATAAAATGTCCCTAGTTTATCTTGGCCAAGAAAAAGATGGATGACCTTCGATAAATCAGGTCCTATGAGATTCATGCTGTCTAGATCATATCAATGTCATCATACACTCTTTTCTCACAGCATTTTTCTTTAACCTTTGGTCTTTTTTTCTTATTCATGTGGAGTCTAGCACATGGGAGATTGAGAGAGAGCTTCATTTCTAAGTCAGACTGATGCAGTAATTCACCTGTTCATGAAAAAATGTGCAAAAAGGTACATTTGTTCAGATGTGACACACACTTGAATGATGTGAAGAGAATGTCTTAAATCAGAGACTGTCCATAAGTGTGCTGTTCGCAGAACCAGAGAGATTGTTCTGTCCTTCTGACAAAATGCATTATGTCTGGCTTTTTTTCTCATGTGTCTATCTAATTTGAAAAGTAATTTGCACCTGTATTAAAAGCAAAAATGTAAGAAATTTGTAAAAGGAAGCCTTTTTGTAAGGCACATAAAAAGGTTATTGTCCATTTTCAATGTAATGCGAATATTAGTGGACAGACGTATTTAATAATGATCCTTGTGTATGAGACACAGTGAAAAGAACTCTTTCACATGTGAAAATAAATGTGAAAGGAAAATACATTTAGGCCTCAGTCTGTTCTGTTAGACAGCATTACTAATGCTAATATGATAACTGCCCTATTTTTGTTGTTCTTGTTGTTGTGGAATTTGTAATTTCACTTAGAGTATGTGGTTTCATAAAAAAATCTAGTAGAGATGAGTATAGAGAGAGAGAGAGAGAGGAGTTTATACCATTTTGAGGGTAATTTCTAGTTGAGCTCAGACAGTATAAGTCATAAACTTTGCATTCAAAACTTGTTAGAATTAATATACACTTTAAAGGTTGGTACAGCTATGTTGACAGTTTGAAGCTATGGCACTCACCAATGTCCCAGGAACCAGGGCTGTTGTTCTCAATCTCGCTGCGGCCAATGACATACCAGACACAGGCCATCCAATGAGCCAGCAAGGCGAACATGGACATAAGTAATGTGAGAACCACTGCGCTGTACTGAGAGTAGCGCTCCAGCTTTTGCAGCAAGCGTAGAAGCCGTAACAATCGAACTGTTTTCAGCAGATGAACTCCAAAGTACTAAACAAACAGACATTGAATGTATAGTTCAAAAGGAAATCATAGAATAATAATAATTTAAGATGGCATGCCCAATATCATATGAAATGTGGGGCTCCATAAAGCTCTATGTGAGGTCCATTAAAACCTCGGAAAACAAAAATATATAGGTTTATATGTTGGCATAAAATTATCTTCAAAATGAGCAAAATTAACACTCACCACACTGACATTGAAGGCATACAGCAGGTCAAAAGGTAGCGCAGCAATCAGGTCCACAAGAGCCAGGTTGTGACATAATGCACACAGATAGAGCGTGCATCATACACCACCTGGCCTGAAGTGCTCACAAATGTAGTGCGAAAATTTAACAAAATATCTGTCAAAGGAATATAAAGAAAAAATAACATTTATTGATTACTATACAACAGAAAAATATTAAATGCTATATTCATTAGCTGGTTCAGTGAAAGGTTATACAGGTTCGGTCTATGCTCTAGTGACTACATTTACATTTATGCATTAGCAGACGCTTTTATCCAAAACGGCTTACAATTGCATTCAGGTTATACATTTTCATTAGTACATGTGTTCCCTGGGAATCGAACCCACAACCTTTTGCGCAACAGACGCAATGCTCTACCACTGAGCCACACAGGAATACTAAATGTTAAATGCTAAAATGCTATTTGGATAAAATGCTAAATGACTAAAATGCTATTTAGATGCTATTTATGCTAGTACTTAAAATGTTTAGTAAATGGCTTAAGTACAGAAAAGCAACTAAAAGTGTTGATGATACAAACGGTTGCTCTGTATTATGAAATTGTGTGTAATGAGCAGTAAGATATTTTGTTATTGAACACTACTTCTCGTAAGCAGTGCTTCTCCTCACTGTGGAATTCTAATATAAAGGTAATGGCTATAAATCTGATGCTTTATCTAATGGGTCTGTATATGAATATATTCTTCACCTGTATCCTTCAACAGCTACAGAGATGAATCTGAATTAAATATAAATTAATTTGACAGTGGGCCTTCAAAATTATTTCTGAACTATAAAACACATTTTTAGCTTTGCTATTTGTGGACCTGTCCTACAAAATCTTTTTTATTTTTGCCCTCACGATTTTGAGGCTTTAGATGGGTTTTGTGATGTTTGCTTAGTAACATCTAGAACATTTTACCAGCTCCAAGTAATTTAAAGATATTTGGCAGTATATTACCTCTGTGACATAAAAGACTGTCTGACTCAGAAATGTACACGCACACCTGAAAAATTATAGAACGGTGTGCTACTGAGTTTGGGTACTTTATTAGCAGGTATTGGTAACAAACGACATTCAATATTAGAATATAGAACTACTTATTTTTGCTAAACTAATTACAAAAATAAACTAATAGCAAAAAAAAATATGAAATGATAGGTTGTGCCTTACCTAACATGAAAAGGATTTCCACCAAGATGTCGCTCACACTCGGTGGATTTCTAGGGGTCGAAACCTCATCCCGCCCACCGACGACGGTGAAACAGACATTGTAGGGTACAGTAACTGCTACATAAAAGGTGGCAAACAACATGAGCCAATCCCAGCCAGCTTTGAAGGTGCCGTAATGGAGGAGAATGAAACGGCTCTTCTGAATGGCTGCCACTTTATACTCTGGGATGGGCGGCTTCTCACCGAACATGTTCTAAATGATAGAAATGTTCAGAAATGTTTAATAGATTTTTTTTTCATAAACAGTATGATGTGTGCATCTCACGGTGAATTAAAGAACTAATCCAACTCGTTTTTAGAAGCAGTAAATTACTTTGCCTCATTGCTGAACACAGCATATTGTTATATATTTATCTTCCACAAGGTCATTTTTGTATTTCCTTTGTATTTGCAACAAACAATGTTAGTACTTGAAATATTCTTACGTTCTTAAGTCTAAATGTGAGTGTCTAACTGGGTCTTACATTGTTGATCTTGAGTTTGCTCTTGTCTTGCTTCTGCAGGTGTCCAGACAGCTGGTAAAGCACAGCTCTGCTGCGTCGCCGGTTGGCATTGAAGCCTGGTGGCCGTGTGACCTTGTGCACCTTCAGCCCTGTCTCCTCGTCTGAGGAGAGAACAGCCATATATAATTTGAGTTCATTTCATTTCTGAATTGTTTGGCTCAACACTAAATACCATCAAAACTAAAAATACCATTACTTCACTTAAGTAATTAGA
This sequence comes from Oxygymnocypris stewartii, assembly GCA_003573665.1. NCBI lineage: Eukaryota > Metazoa > Chordata > Actinopteri > Cypriniformes > Cyprinidae > Oxygymnocypris > Oxygymnocypris stewartii. Next base: position 12,158 of record QVTF01005625.1, on the reverse strand, counting down.
AAAGTCTAGCTTAATTTCTTATCCATAAACCTCTGAAAGAACAAACTGAACACTGAAGTCACTATTACATTAAGCTATTAGCACTGTTTGCTCAAAACCAATTACATTTGCATTTATTATTTATCAAGGGTTTGTAAATATGACAGAGAGAAATACATCCAATGAACACAGATCAATTACACGGAGGGAAATAAACAGGCAAAGTTACAATAAAAAATTTAAAGCCTTTAGAAGCTCTTTGAAAAGGAGAAAGATACCAATTTAGATTATGACAGTGTAGCCTATATTATCTGTTTTGATGGGAAAATAAAATAGGGAAAGACATTTAAGGAGATCTGCTCCATTCTCATATACTGCATCAGCCTTCCCTTCACTGAAATGTTGATTTTAATTGATGACTTTAGTTTACATGACTAATTTGGAGAGTGCCATCTGTCAACTTCTTGTATAAGATGTCTTACAAATCTTCCAGTTTATTTCTTGCTCTTTCAAAAATCCTCATTCCATCCTTTTTTATTTTATTAAATGGCATTTTCCCCTTTATTATATAAATCCAACCATACTTTTTTTAAAGAATATTTGGCTTAGTCAACATCATTAAGAATGTAACTCTCTATCCTTTAAATTGATTCCAATTATTAACTTTTAATGAGTTGAACTTGACATCATTGACCAGTTACATATTATTCCCAGTGTCAGTAGATTGTTTATCCTTCAGCCAAATGAACAGTAACCGTGCTTGGCTCAAGCTCAGGCACTAAAGGGAGCTTCACACCTCTGTGCCAAGCTTTCTTCCCGGCCCTCCCTGTGTCTTGTGTGTGTGTCTTTTCATCTCTCTTTATCAGTCTACGGTTCTCTCTTTCTCTCTGGGGAGGGGAGGTGTCAGGATTACTGTAACAGTGAGCACCACATGAGATGCTGCTGGCCTGTATAGAAGCATCTAAAACACACAATTCTGTAGCCAAGAACAAGGTACAGGGATATGAGAAGCAGAGGACAGGATAAGCTTGCAAAGTATGACATTGACTGGACCAGGTGTTTGAGGTGTGTGTGAATATTAGTGGAATTAAGGGGAAATTAGAATAATAATTTCGTAATATGCCTTGTAGAGCATCCCGTATAAGGCTGAAAGCATTGCTGTATGTATAAAAGGATAATTTACTCTTTTGAAACCATTCTCCCTTTGTTATAGAGCACTTTGCCTCTGTACATTACTGTATGCAGCCATATTTTACACATTACGACTCTCTTGCTTTTCTCTCTTTTCATCGTTGTTTTCTTTGTTCTTGCAACAATACAACTGTGTTTTATTAGATTTTAAAAGGTTACCCTCATTACTGAAGGTATCTGAGAGACTGGTATCAACAAGCAATTATGTAAGAATCAATTGTAATGGTTTCTATGTTCTGTAAACCACCAGTACAAAGAAGGTTTACTAAAGAACTAGAGAATAGAAAATAGGGATCCACTGATAACAAGTTAGCTAATTACTACTATAAATTCAATATTTTCAAATCAATACATTTTAATATTATAATAATAACAAAATGTTGTATAACTATAATAATTATTAGTGTTTATAAACTATGAAGTTTAAGTGTGTGTTGTGAGAGAACGCAAAATATTATTTGTATTTAAAAATATGTTTCATACAGTATCTCACAAACCTTTTTGTAAATATTTTATAATATATTTTCATGTGACAACACTGAAGAAAAGACACTTTGCTACAATGTAAAGTAGTGAGTGTGCAGCTTATATAACAGTGTAACTCAACACACAGCCATTAATGTATAAACTGCTGGCCACAAAAGTGAGTTTCAAAAATGAAAATGTCCAAATTGGGCCCAAAATGTCAATATTTTGTGTGGCCACCATTATTTTCCAGCACTGCCTTAACCCTCTTGGGCATGGAGTTCACCAGAGCTTCACAGGTTGCCACTGGAGTCCTCTTCCATGCCTACATGATGACATTAAAGAGCTGCTGGATGTTAAGAGACCTTGCGCTCTTCCACCTTCAGTTTGAGGATGCCCCACAGATGCTCAATAGGGTTTAGGTCTGGAGACATACTTGGTCAGTCCATCACCTTTACCCTCAGCTTCTTTAGCAAGGCAGTGGTCGTTATCATTTTGGAATACTGCCCTACGGCCCAGTCTCCAAAGGGAGGGGATCATGCTCTGCTTCAGTATGTCACAGTACAAGTTGGCATTCATTATTCCCTCAATGAACTGTAGCTCCCCAATGCCGGCAGCACTCATGCAGTCCCCAGACCATGACACTCTCACCACCATGCTTGTCTGTAGGCAAGACACACTTGTCTTTGTACTCCTCACCTGGCTGCCACCAAACATGCTTCACACCATCTGAACCAAATAAGTTTATATTGGTCTCATCAGACCAACAAGACATGGTTCCAGTAATCCATGTCCTTAGTCTGCTTGTCTTCAGCAAACCGTTAGCAGGCTTTCTTGTACATCATCTTTAGAAGAGGCTTCCTTCTGGGATGACAGCCAATTTAATGCAGTGTGCGGTGTATGGTCTGAGCACTGGCAGGCTGACCCCCACCCCTACAACCTCTGCAACAATGCTGGCAGCACTCATAAGGCTATTTCCCAAACACAACCTCTGATATGACGCTGAGCACGTGCACTCAACTTCTTTGGTCGACCATGGCGAGGCCTGTTCTGAGTGGAACCTGTCCTGTTAAACCGCTGTATGGTCTTGGCCACTGTGCTGCAGCTCAGTTTCAGGGGCTTGGCAATCTTCTTATACTCTACGCCATCTTTATGTAGAGCAACAATTCTTTTTTTTCAGATCCTCAGAGAGTTTTTTTGCCATGAGATTGCCATGTTGAACTTCCAGTGACCAGTATGAGAGAGTGAGAGCGACAACACCAAATTTGACACACCTGCTCCCCATTCACACCTGAGACCTTGTAACACTAACGAGTCACATGACACCGGGGAGAGAAAATGGCTAAATGGGCCCAATTTGGAAATTTCACTTAGAGGTGTACTCACTTCTGTGGCCAGCGGTTTAGACATTAATGGCTGTGTGTAGAGTTATTTTGAGGGGACAGCAAATTTACACTGTTATACAAGCTGTACACTCACTACTTTACATTGTAGCAAAGTATCATTTCTTGAGTGTTGTCACATGAAAAGATATAATAATATATTTACAAAAATGTGAGGGGTTGTACTCACTTCTGTGAGATACTGTACATAGTTTAATTGCCCTTATTTTGCCTAGATTACCTTTGCTGTCATCTTCAATATATATCCAATAATAGAATCTACCGATAATCAATAATAATCTCTATAGTTGACACCAATAAATTGACAAAAATCACTAATATCAGCTGATAACTGATATTGTACCAATACATTGTGCATTCCTAATAAAATGTTATGGACTTCTGTGGAACATAAAACGTTTTTCCTATGACATTAGTCTGTAAAAATCTTCTTTTTTTTTGTTCTAATTGGAATATTTATTTACAATATCCCATAATTTGTGGTAGCGACACTCACCTCTTTCTGGGTTCTGTTCTTCATCTTGGATTTTTCTTATTGTCTGTTATGTCCTTGTGTGATACTAGAAAGAGCACCACCTCTCCCTTCTCATTCTTAATGGGCACAATATCCAGAAGACACCAGAACTGAGTTCCTGTAAAAACAAAATAACCATAATAGCCAGTAATACAATTAACATTCAAATGAACATTCAATGTTGACACACATTTATTGACAGGCATTTGCTAAGCCTTATATTTAGACCAGGCTTTATGTTTAAAATGTATTATATATATATATTGTGAGGAGTCTGCTGCCTCCCCCCCTTATCATCATCATCACCCCGTCCTTTAACGTAGCCCTTCACCAGGCTCCCGACGGGGAGTGGGTGTGTGTGAGAGGAGGGGCGCCTGAAACAGGCAGGTCTGGCGGCGTGTGATGAGGCACACCTGACGTGAATGAAGCCTCATCACCGCCGCTGTTATATGCCAAGCGCGCCTATCCTCGGGAGACCGGTCTCTTCCCCGTGCATGCACGCTGGTGTCCTCGTGGGTCAGGAAGGGAGCATAGAGGGAGACCACGCCGCCAGAGCTGCACGCGACCCGCTTTCCGGACGAGATCCGCACCCGTGATACGGCCGTCGGGCCAGGATGCCGGGCCGACCAGCCCCATCGAGTGCCGTGGGCCAAGAGGTAGACGAAGCCGCTGGATAAGCTACCGCCCCTCGCGCCCCGGACCCTCAGCGGGGAGCGCGTGCGGCCGCCGGACTCCGCCCCTTACCTGGACCCTTCCTTCTTGAACACTGCCCCTCCTTCACAAAGCCCGCAGCACGACGAGGGCACCAGATCCCCCCTGTTTATTTTGGACACTTTTCCCCTTGGACACTTTTATTTTATTATTTTATGTCAAAATAAAAGCCTCTCCGAGGCCTGACGCCACGCCCACTGTGTCTGTCGTTTGCTCCTCCCGTCACACTGGTGGAGAATGCGGGCAGGCGGAGCCTAGACAGCGCAGTTGGGCAACACCTGATGACCGTCATCCCCTCTCGCTCGCCAAATGTCCGTGAAAATCCGCACTGGGATGGAGGAAACAGCGGAGACAGCCTCCAGCCACCGAAGGGTGTTAGTGACTTTTTCGTCTATTGTCATTTACCTGTGGTTGGTTGAGGCTGTCGTCTAAAACCCGGTTTCTCTGTCCCGGTTCCGGAAAGGGCGTGCGAGAGAGGAGAGTTGCCCGGAGAGGAATCCCCGCCCACTCCGACCGCTGGAGCCTGGTTGAGGAAGGTAGCACTCCTGTGTGGGCAGCGGCGGTAGGACGGGGATGTCGCTTGGGGGGGGGGATGTGACGAGTCTGCTGCCTCCCCCCCTCTTATCATCATCATCACCCCGTCCTTTAACGTCGCCCCTTCACCAGGCTCCCGACGGGAGTGGGGTGTGTGTGAGAGGAGGGGCGCTGAAACAGGCAGGTCTGGCGGCGTGTGATGAGGCACACCTGACGTGAATGAAGCCTCATCACCGCCGCTGTTATATGCCAAGCCGCGCCTCTCCTCGGAGAGACCGGTCTCTTCCCCGTGCATGCACGCTGGTGTCCTCGTGGGTCCAGGAAGGGAGCGTAGAGGGAGACCACGCCGCCAGAGCTGCCGGACCCGCTTTCCGGACGAGATCCGCACCCGTGATACGGCCGTCGGGCCAGGATGCCGGGCCGACCAGCCCCGTCGAGTGCCGTGGGCCAAGAGGTACACAAAGCCGCTGGATAAGCTACCGCCCCTCGCGGCCCGGACCTCAGCGGGGAGCGCGTGCGGCCGCCGGCACTCCGCCCCTTACCTGGACCCTTCCTTCTTGAACACTGCCCCCTCCTTCACAAAGCCCGCAGCACGACGAGGGCCACCAGATCCCCCTGTTTATTTTGGACACTTTTCCCCTTGGACACTTTTATTTTATTATTTTTATGTCAAATAAAAGCCTCTCCGAGGCCTGACGCCACGCCCACTGTGTCTGTCGTTTGCTCCTCCCGTCACAATATATATATATATACTATATATATATATTATAATATATATATATTTAGATTCATAAAAGGCTTGATAGGACCTATTCTTCTTATTAGTTTTAGTCTAAATCATCATAACTATATTTTATCAGAGGTTGTCACAGTTTGTTGTACTGCCTTCATTTCCCATGAGCCCCATATTTGTACCTTGAGTTAAATTGAAAATATGCGGGGGGGGGGGATGCAACAATAACAACTAAAACCTTTTTGCAGCGCTAGACATAGTAAATAGCAAAAGCAACAGAAGGATATCTCAAAGTCACTGTCAACTGAAGTGCTTTATCCTGTCTGGCAGGAGCATCTCACATAGCAATGCAGAAAAAAAATCTCAATGAGAAAAACACATTAGACAATGGTGAAGATCACAGATTGAGCAATACGAAACAGAGCAAGTTGTCTGAAGTTTGGGAGCGCAATACACTTCAAAACTTTCATGAGTATATAGATTAATGTAGATCATGGATTAATATACTTAGAATAGCATTTTATTTTGCCATTAAATTATTATGTAAAAAATACATTTTGAAGCAAACAGAAATTGTTTAAAAAATACCTAAATTAAAGCAAGCTTTAATAATAAAATAATAGGCAATTCAAAAAATGCAACTCTTTAATGTCTTAGTAATTCTCTGCTAATAATAATGGTCACTTGCTGCAAAAGAATAAAAGCACACATTTGATTGTTACTATTTTGCTAGGTATCATTTTTAGATGTCTAGTTCCTTATCTTGCTATATTTGATTTCTTCGCCCCAAAAATGCGAACAAAGACAGTGTTCAACGTGACACAAACATGATTAAAACAAAACGAAATAATCTCTTCATAACATGTTCAATATCCTGTCTTTTCTTTCTGAGTGGTCTTATTTGTGTTTCTGAGTTTCTTGAGCCTGCTAAGCACAGAATTTCCTGTTTTGTGTCTGTGGTGTAATGTGTATTTGTGTGCACAAAAGCATGTTCCCCCGACGTTCTGCAGTTGTTCAACATTATGTCACAGTATCATAACATGCCTCATTAAATCGAGATAGACACGGAAAGAAAGAGGTAGAAACATGCTTGTTTGGGGGTTGGAGTCCCTAGTGATACAAGTTCTGTGTGTGTGTGGTGTGTGTGTGTGTGTGTGTGTGTGTGTGTGATGTGTCACCAAGCCCTTTCATTAAGCACAGCTTGAGTCAAGAGAAGTAAATTTCAATAAAAAAGAAAATATTTTATTGAACTAATGGTCAGAACCATAGGCCGTTAAAACACATATGAGCAATACGTTCCAAACAAACAACTTAATAAGGTCTAAGAACAGCAACATGCCAGCCTATGAATAAAGCCATGTGCCCCCTGACAATAGTAAATACAAAAAATAGATTAGTGCCACATGTGGTGAACAGCTAAGATCATCAATAAGTGATTAACACAGCCATTAGTTTGGACTCCACAAAGATTGAAAGCAATTATTGGCCAATAAGGGTCAGGTATCATCTTAAACCTCACATAAGAGACTCTTTAATACACTCAAAAAATGAATTATATCTTAAGGTAAATATTTTTACTAATTTATTGTGTTGTTAAAAGATGGTTTTGAATTTAAACTACTACAGTTTGCAACTAAATGGCCATTTTGATCTGTGAGTGTTACAGCAAAATAAAACACAACAAGTTTTTACATTTAATGTTGCAGTAAAAAAATTATATTCAGCATCTCCTGTGAATTTCCTATCTATATAGGGAATTTTCAGCTACTTGAACCCAGTGTTGGGACAAGCTACTTGAAACAGTAGTTAATTCAAGTTCTTGTTTTGAAAACAGTTATAGCTACACTACAAGCTACAAACAAAAAAGATTCTAACTATACTGGTTACATATGTGACTTATGTTTTTATGAATAGTAGAACTATACCCAGTTTAATAACTGAATCATATCCACAGTCATATTAGACAAAACAAGGTGTATTAATGTTATTTCACCACTATAAATGACCTGAGTGTTCAATTGCCATTCTTATTTTATTTTATGTCAAAGTGATAATTGAATCTGCATTGACAGTTTGTTAAGGTTCTTTGAGGACTGACAGTGCCTCAATGCAATATGGCAGCCATGCAACAGAGGGAATTTACAGCAGTCTTACAGCTATGATCTTTTATTCCCTTTGAACCATGTACAACCTTAACCTGAACCTGGAAGGCCCACGAGAGGTGGCGCGAGACGTGTTCGGCAAGTGCCAATGTTTAGAAGTCCTTTGACTCAGTGACAAAGTGGCGGGAGGTTGTGTGACTGATGCACAGAGGCGAAAGTGATGGAGGAAAGCATTCGGAGTTCTGTTTGGGACTGCAGTGGCTTGTTCAGGCAATCCACAATCAAACCTTACGAGCCGGAAAAGAATAACACAAGTCTATTCTCTTTGATAAGACAACAAACAGCTCTGAGTATCTCTTACTAACCAGCCAAATGAATGAATTGGACTCTGTGAATTTTCAGGCTCCAGAGGGCAAACGTTCTCTGATGAGTGTTGCACGAATGCTAAATTAGAGTAAATCAGGTGAGAAATCCGGTTGTCAGCGCTGCTGTGTTTCGAGAATATTTGGCTCCAAATACCTGCCAAATTCTCTCCACCTGTTCTGGGTCTGATAGGGTTTGACAGAGAGGTCTGCGCTGTATGTTCACAGCAATTCACAGTGGTTTCCTGGTACACAGATGGAATTGTGTTCTGTTGACCGCAGGTGGGTAAAAACGTGGATGGCATTAACAATACGACACGCTGTGCTCTTTCTGTGTATCATGTTCAACATGGAACAAATCAAGCCATCAGAAATCTCGGAGGCATTGTTTATTTAAGGCTAGTTTAAAGGCATATCGTGTTATTTTCAAGGAAATTGGTGTGAGAGAGAAAAGACAGAAAGCTGCTGAGTTTATGTTATTGTAATCTATACTCAGCTGCTCCAGACACACGTTAAAGAACACAGCAGGCATTTAAAATCAGTTTGTTCAAATATATATGAAGTCTGGACTGAAATTGCATTTGTTTGGGTATCTGTAAGGCAAGCTAACTTTTAAAGTGAGCCACTGTAGATGTGTTCCTTTCAGAACTGTGTAATATAAGATCACGTTGCATTTATTAAATGTTTACATTTTATTATCCGTAAAAATGACAAGCACTCAAATGTCTAACCGTAACGTAAGGGATAATGTACATTACATACTTACTTGATTTCCCTTATTACACTGCTACTTACTAGATAAGTAAATGCACATGACATATTGATTTGAGGTTCAATTATTTTATTAGACAACGGAGAAAATCTACTGTAGCACAGCTATGTTAGAAATCCTTTTCCTTACAGTCAGTATAAACAAGATTTAATAACAAAATCGACCTGTTCAACAAACTGTTCCAGAAAGATGTATAATAATACAAATAATAAATTGTTCAATATCAGAAGAAAATCTTGTGGTGATTAAATTTTAAATGTCTTTTTCTGTGCGTCACTTGGTTCTGTTCTTTTATTGTTACACCCCACTGTGTTCATTCATTTCATTATCGCCTGCAGCTATGCCTGCGTTATCACTCTAATCAATTCAGTACATACTAAATGTATTTCTGATTAATTGATTTGAGAGTTTGTTTTTATTTGGTGTCCTTATCCACAGCATATCTATAGTAATTTAATTGCTTCAACATCTTTCATTAACTCCACTCCTTTTCTGAATGTAGGTATGTCACATTTAAGTCTTTATGCAACTTTATTTATTATTATTATTAACAATAATAATTGATATTTAAATAATTAATAATATAATATTAATCAAATACATTTTTTATATTACAAATTTTACATTTTATATTTTCAATAATAAATAAATAAATAACAGTTCATGGGGAAAAATAGCATACCATTCAGGCATTTTTTGCATGCAATATCCGTTAATATTTTATTTTACAGCAGGGGTAGGCGACGTCGGTCCTGGAGTGCCGCTGTCCTGCCGAGTTTAGCTCCAACCCTAATCAAACACACCTGAACAAGCTAATCAAGGTCTTCAGAATTACTAGGGCTACAGGCAGGTGAGGTTTTTTCAGGGTTAGAGCTAAACTCTGCAGGACACCGGCACTCCAGGACCGACGTTGCCTACCCCTGATTTACAGTGTCCTTGTATAATAACAATAAATAATGCATAATTACATGCAACTAACCCTAAAGCAAACCCTCATCCTAACTATATAGTAAGTACATATTTAAATGTATAATTACACTGTAATACGCACACCTTAAAATAAAGTGTAGCCCAATATCCCATGTAGTAAGTTTTAGGATGGACTAATACTATTTAGCATATATATTTTATACATTTCCATTTGCATATTTGTATATTGTTCTTTTGTTGACTGTATCCTGTCCTGTTGCTGTCATTCTGTTGCACTGTGGAGCTTCTGTCGCTATAACAGATTCCTTGTATGCGTAAACATACCTGGCCAATAAAGTTCATTCTGATTCTGATTCTGATTCTAATATTATGGGAATTGGAATTAATCCCTGGTCATTTGCTTTTGGAGCAGGAGACAAAGGCATATAATTAACGAAGATTAATTATCAATTAAGTCTCCTACCTCCTTTTTTGTAGAAGACCAGTTCTGTCTTAAACTCCCGCCTTTCGTCCAGTGCACCCTGGATCTGTGCCATCAGCTTATCACTGGTCTCCGGCCCATACAGGAAATGACACGCACAGCTCTTCTGCATCAGTTCTGCACGGGCATAGCCAGTGAGTTCACAGAAGCCATCAGAACAATAGACGATGGGGTACAGAGACTGGACCTGCGCGTTCCCCAGCACAAAGTTACTGTCTGTGAAAGAAAAACAACAAAGAGAAAAAAAAAAAAAAAAAAAAAAAAAAAAAAAAAAAAAAAAAAAAAAAAAAAAAAAAAAAAAAAAAACAAAAAAAAGAGAAAGACATAAAAGTCTTCTCGTGAGAAATGCAACAACGTTATTTGAGTTTCAACACTCAGTATATTCAGCAAAAGCCCAGAATAAAAGAGTTATTGACTTCACAGCAGCAGTTCAAATTTAAAAAATGCAATGAAACAAAAGTAATAGGAGTTAACAGAAATCCCTTGTGCTAGCGATATATTCTCCAGCTCTGTTATCACACTCACCCCAGACTCACTGGAGGCCTGAACATTTCCACATCCCCTCGACAATGCTTTAAGGTACTTTTAAACACTTTCCACAAGCCTACTAGGAATCTGTTTTGTCTGATGCCCTCTGACCTTTTGATAGATGTCTGAGTGAAGAAAGTAGCCATTTATACACTGTGATTTTGATGAGCTTTCAGTTAATGCTTATGAAAAACATTGGTTTGCAGTCTATGTAATGTTTTGCATTGCATTAAGTGAATGTATATTTGGTGTATTTGTACATTCCGTGTTTGATATTTCTGCCATTTTCCTCTGAATATGAAATAAATACAAGTAATTTTAAACAAGTAAATCAAAGTTTTATCAGTAGCCTCCAAAAATATGAATGCATTGGAAAATACTAAACCAAGTTGCATCTGTCAAAAAAATACTGCTAGACTGCTTTTTCTCAGAACTAACTTCACTTTATAGCAAATTTATTCTTGAGAATGTATGTATTTATTGTAATTAATACATTTTGGACTAATTTTAAGGACCACTGCACTGTGCAGTTAAAAAGAATTACAAATCAATATGCCCAAAATGTTTTAATATAATAAGAGTTGGATTACATAGCCAATTTATTTGTATATATTCATATTTACTGAACATCTTTGCGTAACCGTTTGTATAACAGTTTTCTACATTAGATGAAATTCATTTTATCGTCCCTTTTCATTGTATTAGATGTGCAGGCTGCAGAGTTATAATCAAATAAATTTTGCAATTCTGAGATTTTTTATACAGCAGAAAAAGGCGAGCAGAATCAAAATAACACGTTATTTTGACCTGAAAGTGTGAATGATGAAATAAGAACTAGCATTTAATCCAAAGCCCAGCATTATTCCACACGTTTCACTTATAAACCCAGTACAAGCACAAACATGATTTGACTTCAGACTGCACGTATTCTGAAGCCTGGCTTTTCATCATCAAAAGAAAGAAAATAAAGATTTAAAAAAATGAGACCTCGTGCATGACAAAGAGAATGGAATGCCTTTATTAATCAGCAGTCATTAAATCATCTCTTAGGGCTACGAAGTCATTATCATATTCTCACCAATCGAATATTTATTGCTTGGCGCTGAGGTGCAAATATTGATCCATCGGCTGATGGGCGCCCCTCTCTCTTTGTGTTTAATATTTCACAGGGGTGTGAACGGGAGCAGATTTATCCGTGACTGTGGTATTTAAAATGGAGCGATGAGCTGTAGGTTCATTTTCATGCTATAATAAAGAGGAGGGAATGGGGGAGAAAAGCTACCAATCACATCCTCAAGACAACAACACAAAGAAGTCAGCAGAACAGCTTTCGAGAAAGAAGGACAGGGTGTGAAGAAAGGGTGTAAAAACATGAAAAGAGATGTATAATTTCATTATACAATAGGACTCTAATATTTCCATGGCAGTGCTTGTATTACTTTTATGGGAAACA
>QVTF01005624.1:0-28786 GCA_003573665.1 Oxygymnocypris stewartii | reverse complement strand
TCTAAGCATTACAAGTGGCACTGTTCTTTCACGTCCGACGTCTTTCATCTGTTAAAGTAATCGCAGTAATATCGCATGTCCAATATACAGAACCTCCAGTCCTTCGGTAAGTTACGTTAGCCGCATCGTGCACGAGCTAACGGAAACCATCTCGAGCATTGTCTGATGCTCCTAAATGTATCAGTGTGAAAATATTGCTTAAATACAGTAAAGGCAACGAGTAACTAGCATTTTTCATTAAAAAAGGATGAGTATGAGTTGAAACGTGGAAATATCGTAATTTTAAAACTAGAATTCACGGAGAATTACGACGCGTTTTTAGACAACCTCTTTTCTTATTTATAACGTTACTCTTGACTAAACATTGTTGCCTTTTAGTTTAACGTGTAAGATTACTTTTAAAAGGTTTTATCCAGTAATCAAATAAAGTGTATGTTTGTGTCCAGATTTTGTTTAAGAAATCACTCATGTCCCACAGAACGTGTTTGTATATTGGTGACATAAACCGTTGCTCATTGTTTGGTCTCCTTCCCATTGTTTCAATTCATCTTCAGAGCTCTTATTGCATATGTGAGATTCACTTCTCCTAACCAAGACTTAACTTTTATTGTTTCTCTGTAGATCCCTTTGCTGATGCAACTAAGGGTGACGACTTGCTCCCGGCTGGGACTGAGGATAAAATCCACATAAGGATTCAGCAACGGAACGGCCGCAAGACGCTGACCACAGTGCAAGGCATCGCCGATGATTATGATAAAAAGAAACTTGTGAAAGCCTTTAAAAAGGTATTTTCTGACTTCAGTTATTTGAAAACATTTCTCCCAAAGTGCCATTTGATGTTGAGTAATGCACTGTTTTATTTAATAGAAATTTGCCTGCAATGGTACAGTGATCGAGCACCCAGAGTATGGGGAGGTGATTCAGTTACAAGGGGACCAAAGGAAGAATATCTGTCAGTTTCTGATGGAGGTAAAGTATGCTTATGTTTGGAATATCATATTACTAGTTGCAAGCTGTTTCTCTTTACAGAGTATGTTTGAATTGTTAATTTGATTGCCCTTATGGTTGTTTTTGACTACAAATCAAATTGGTTTAAGCAGTCACTCATTTTCATCTATTTTGCAGATCAACATCGTGAAGGAAGAGCAGTTGAAGGTTCACGGATTTTAAAGTGCTGCCCCCCCCCCCCGCTTTCTAAAGGACTGCACGAGCATGTAGCAATCCTAGCATATTCATGGCAGGGTTTTTGTGACCATATGCTAACAACACTGACAGCAGGGTAAAATGGTTTGTTTTTAGCATTCATAATAACAATAATAATGACCTCAAGCGGACCACTTATTTCAGGCTGGTCTGAATTAGATCCGGAATCTTTGTTGCTGATGTTTGTGAACGTTTTATGATAGATGGACTCAATTGCACGATTTCTTTTTATCAAGAACAATAAAATTATGTGACTTTGCACATTTGTGACTATTTGTCTTCTCTTGCTTAATAAAATTAAGTACATGAATATTTATTGTAGTAAAGTATTTTAAGACTTAACTTTCAGAACCCTGCTTATTTAGATCTAGATTGCTCGAATTAAATGGGTGCTTGTATATTCGTTCCAGGTAGTTCGTATGAAGTCACAAAGTATTACGACTATATCTTTTAGTATTGCAATTGGATTAGATTAATGGCAACTTAACAAGATACTTTTAAATATGTGCTTTTTTTTTCTAGCATGAGCTAGAGGTTTATGAAGGAAGTTCTTGAAGGATGTATCAAGCTTCATTGTGGTGCATTATTTGAAGGAAGTTTATAATATTGACTGTTTCTGGTTTGTGAGCTGCTTTTGTTCACTCTCGTAGTTTGGCTCATTGTCAGGGCTGGAAATCCTTTCAGCTGTGGCCTAAGTCTGCAGTGTCCTGGCTGTCCCGCCAGGCTCAAACATGAGCGTAATCCTCTTTAAAGGGCATGGAATGGCATTCATGACTGAGGGATGCTAATCTCATTGAGGCTGTGTGGGTATTTTGAACACGTTTTACCACAGCACAACAGTCTGAAGTTGAATTTCTGAAAAATAATTACTTTGGATTAATAGCAATGATTAAACCATTTAACTGTTTGTATTTTGGGAGAACACAAGGTCCTTTTAAGCTCAAAATACAACGTGTGTGAAAAAGTGTTTGTGGGCATTTTGTTTCAACACAACTAAAATAGTTTGTGAGTTATTTGAATCATTAATCAAACATGTTTCCTCCATTTTAACTGCAAGGAGGGGACGTTTACCAAGCTGTAAAAACAGTGAGAATAAACCTAAATATAAATAAAATGAACTTTAAAGCTAAAAGTTATTTTAAATGTTTCTGCTGAGAAAAACTATAGACACCATCACAACCCTGTTGGTCTCTACCGGTAATTGGTCACCTTATATTCGCTTGTTAAAACCAATAAATCCTAATTGAATATGTCCCAAAACACACTACATAAAAGCAGTTTTAATGGATATTTGTAGAGGAAACCATAGAATGTTCTGTGATGGTTCTATTGTTTTTTTTCAGCAGGGTCAATATTGTAACAGCACAATTTTGTTTACAATTATCAGTCATTTTTACATATAACTTCTAAACCCAGTATCTCATTGTTTGTGAATGAGATGTTTATCCTAGATGTGATTAAACAAGTATATTAAGCAACAAAACAGCAATAATAGCCCAAACAAACGCTTTTTTTAATGCGTAGTTTTAATTGTAAATGACCATAACTTACTTTTACATATTCATAAAACCCTGCTTATTCATGAAACCTGTGAACGGGATTCTTTTAATATTTTATGTAGTATACCTATTTCGGTTGGTTAACAAACGAGATGTCTCGTTCTCATTGCAGTCAGTAACTAGACAAAAGTAAAGGTTGTTGAGCCATTTTGCGGATGAAAGTGACTAAGAACATTCAAAACCAGATGAATACACCACAGAAACACTGGTAAAGTGTTGACGCGAGAATCGTTTGGGCCGATTCGTGAGGCTTTTGTGAACCGATTCGAACGATTCATTCGACTCAAACAACGATTCGCTCGCTACCAGGGTCTCGTTAATGTTTTCCGGAGTCCAGCTTGTCCATTAAGATGTATAGGAGTTTAGTGGCTGGTGGTCTGAATAAGCCGGAAACAGATGGAGCACGTGTGGATGCCTGGGGCTGTCCACCGTCCTTTCCGCTCCACTCCATTACCTCCACCAGACAACACACTGAGTTAATGATGGATGTCTCCGATTCATCAGCACACTCTTCCTGCTCTTAATGCTTTATTGTGTTCTTTCCCCACTCATTTTAACAATCGGTCCATTTATATATGAACAATTGATCTCTATCGCTTTTTAAGAGACGTAAAAGCCATTTTAACAGCCACTGCGTTTTTATGCGCTTCTGGGTGTTTAAATATGAAAAATTAAAGGAATGGCTACGCATGCATATGTATTAATTTCACACAAGAGCTTGATGTTGGACAAAACTGTTAAATGCCCGTCTGGCAGTCAGCAGATTCCATTATTGTGTTTGTGTTTAGCCAGAGGGCCAGCCAGCTGTTGTTGTTTTTGTGTGGTATAGGTATTACATTCCCGAGCATTCACGTCTCTATAAGCAGTGATTCAGCTTCAGACGCTGTTTCACTGCGGGTTGATATTGGTAATAAATAATACTAGTGACACTGACCCTTACCTCCAGCCTGAATCCCTGAAGAAAATCCCTGAAGAAAAGGCTATCTTAAACTCATGCAGCCTGAGATGATTTGCTGGCCTTAATTTAAGACATTCTGCAGTCTAGTGTTCTGTGGATTTAGCTGGTGAGGAAACTGGTCTGACATTATCACCTGCTAAAGACTCTTTATTCCAGCAGGACCAAAAAGTTATATTACCTTTGATATATGGAAAACTAATGTATGAACTCTTAACGTTCATCGCTGTGGAGTTAAATTAAATATGCAACGAAGATCATTCAATGCTAAATGAATTACAACCAGCATCCGAAACAGAACAAATATATATAAAAAAACTGTATTTCAAACACAATAATGTGGCAATTTCATGGATGTTCACGCAATTTAATAAAAAACACTTAAACAAGTATTCAAATAAATGAGAAAATCACAGAAATGATTAACAAATTGTTTAATCATAATAATAATAATAATTATAAAAAGTTTCATAATTTGTCTTAAATCAATGTGACAACCTGCCCCAACCTGACATTTATGAAACTGCCCTTGTCTTGGAACATGGTTATTATCATTAACTACAACTATTAAAAAAAAAAATAGTGAATTGAAGTAAAGCTGAAATGAAATAAAATAAAAATATTAGATGAAAAAAAAAGTGGAAGATTGGATATTACTGATACAAATTCAAGCACTAAAATGTACTATTTGAAAATTAATAAAAAATGTAAAACTGAAAAAAAAAGAATTAAACCTAAATAGTAATACTTACAAAACTAATGAAATGAGGAAACTAACATATAAAATAAAACATCCTTAAAAATATTATAAAAACCTATAATAGAATACTAAAATGTCACTGGTTCTGAGAATATTATTAACATTTCAGTTGAAATCTACCTTAATTATGTATCTATCCCTGATTTATTTTCACTTGTTCATTTCCAGCAACGTTTTACAAAATGTATGCTGATTTTTGTTTATGATAAATTATTCCAATTTAAGTATTAGTTGTTTAAAGCAAACATAAAACTTCTTATAGTTATACATTAGCCAATTAAGCCAATTGCCTCTCTGCTATCTGTGTGGACTCTTAATTTAGATTATTCATTCCTTATTCCTCTGAGAGAGAGAGAGAGAGAGAGGAGAGAAAGAAAGAAAGAAAGAAAGAAAGAAAGAAAGAAAGAAAGAAAGAAAGAAAGAAAGAAAGAAAGAAGAAAG
The DNA here is from genome assembly GCA_003573665.1 of Oxygymnocypris stewartii. Lineage (NCBI taxonomy): Eukaryota > Metazoa > Chordata > Actinopteri > Cypriniformes > Cyprinidae > Oxygymnocypris > Oxygymnocypris stewartii. Next base: position 23,868 of record QVTF01005624.1, on the reverse strand, counting down.
AAAGAAAGAAATGCTCAGAGAAGAAAAGTTCCATTGTGTGGTCACGTGTCTCTTTGTGAGAGCGCTGTCTGTACAAATTAATCTCTATGTCAGTACTTTTGAAACCAGCAGATGGTTTCAAAATATAATTGATATATAATTGATATCGCTGTACACCTACCTTGCCAATTTATCACTTTTGATAGATTAAAAATCAAATATTAAAACTGTTTTCTGCGCAGATCTTTAAGCAGACGCATCCTATACACCGATAACATATTCCGTTGAAAGCAAAGCACTGTAGGCCTCTATAAAAGTGTAATGAATGCTGACATAACATATGGTGTCAGTCCCTCAGAGCCCGAACACCCCCCTCTTTTCACTCTACACACTCAACCTCAAAACAGCAGCTCCTCAAAACGATGGCATTCATCCAGTTCCTCTGTTCTAGTCTTAGCTCAACCTTCATCAACGGAGCAGGTTGCTTTCGGAGACACCTGAGTTTCTAGATTATACCTGGTTCAGTGACCATGACGGGGTGCGGATCTGCATTTGTAATGTTTTGGGAAGGAGGTGTGGAGCCTTTGCTGCTAATAGCACTAAAATATCCCAATTAAAATAGGGAACAGGGGACTATGTGTTTTCATTGGCTCGTGCTCACGGTGTCGGCATCTGCCAGGGAAACGGACGGTCTGGCGTCGCTACAATATGTTTCTCTGAGTGATCCATTTTTAGAGATGAGAAGGGAGTCATTGAGAATGGCTGTGTACCATATGACATGCACGCAAAAAAAATCACACTTACACTTTTTTAACATGTTCAGATATGTACAGGGTTAATTGGTGAGACACAACAAACTTGATCATAATTACATCTTGTGGAATTTTATGCTGGTTCCTTTTGCTTTTGTGGGTCATCGTGGATGCCTCAGGTGTTTTGTTCATGAGATTAGCTTCGTAAAGTCAGCCAGAGAATATTAAACAGCTTTGATTGGAAATAGATAGAACTGGTGAAGAAAATAACGCTCTGGGCCTCATAGTAAACAATAGCAACGTTCCAAAACCTAGCGAGCTTCCTATCTAGACAGCTCTAGGCCTCACAGGCTTGGTCCCGACATGAAGGCTGTTTGAAATAGTAAACAGAATACTAATTATTACCATCTAAGATATTCTAGCCAAAATTTAAGGCAGAATTACATGTGTCCTAGGTTGTTTATTCCAGAACAAAATCATATCTATCTATCTATCTATCTATCTATCTATCTATCTATCTATCTATCTATCTATCTATCTATCTATCTATCTATCTATCTATCTATCTATCTATCTATCTATCTATCCATCCATCCATCCATCCATCCATCCATCCATCCATCCATCCATCCATCCATCCATCCATATAAAATTAAACTTAATTTCCTTCGGCTAGTTGCAACATTCCAATGCAACATTTCCCGTTTTAATTTAGAAATAAAATAACTACAATTAAATAAATATAAAGAAAAAAATGTCGAAATAATTTTTTAGATATTATTATTTTTTTAATGACAAAAACATGACAAAATTACTAAAACTTACAATTTATAGTGAAAACAGAATACATATGAAAAATGTAAAGTAACAATAAAACCTTAAATAGTTTCTTAATAATAATAAAATAAAACTATCCTAGAACAGGTGGCAAAGAGTTTAGAAACCAAAAATTATTAAGAAAAATATAGTCAACAATTATTTTAATTATAAAGCAATGCATTACTGCAAATGTAATAAAAATGACCATTTCACCCTATATTTGCATATGTATTTTATGCAGTGAGGATGTATTATTTAGGCCATCCAGAACTTAGCATCCACCAGGTTCCCTCAACAAAACACTAACATCATTTTCAAAATGCTTTTAGAATATTGAAGAAAATAAGCTCTGCCACCAACAAAGCACATTTTGTGCATCGTGATACGTTTTAAAGCCTAAATACAATCGTCAGAAGTAAAAAGCTCAACTATATAAGATCAGGCTATAAATTATAACTGGGTCGCATGACTTCAATGTCACTCCCATCACCATTAAGCTTCCAGCAACTATTTCAGACTTTATTTCAAATATTTAAAAAATGATGAACTTATGAACACAATGAGACTGTAAAAGCAGACTAGCGAGTATTATTTCACCTGTTCAATGTCCCTGACAGCATTGTACCATTTAGCCACTTGTTAGCAGCTGCCTATTTCAAGACAAGTAAAAGCGATAGAAAACACAAGTGATATTGATAATGGAACCAAAAGGGCTAAAATGCTAACAAGTTTTGGCCTACAAAAATACAACATCCCTTCAGCACTAGAGATTTCTTTGTTAGCTTAGCAACATGCTAACATGTGTGTGATTGTGGTGATTTTGTAACAACTCCATTTATTTACTCCCTCATGTCATTCCAAACTCGTTTCCTGTTATGTTCTTTGCTGAACACAAAAGGAGACGTAGTTTTTCATAGAGAGATTTCCATACAAAGGTCATATTTGACCATGTCTGTCAAACACAAAAAAGCACACGAAAGGAACTTAAAATAGTACATATGCCTATATTCCTAGTCTTCTGACTAGGACGTTTTAGTAGTTTAGTGAGAGAAACAAACTAAACATTTAGGACTTTACTGTAAGCAGTAGGCAGTAATTAAGTGCCTCACAAGATTTTGAAACAGAGCTTATTAAAAATATAAATGCATGAAAAACTACATTTAAGGACCTTACATCACAAAATCTGTGCATCAATGTCAAGTCTTCATGTTATGCAATGGCATCTGTGAACTGTACGCTTTCATGTGCTTCCACAATCTGTGCATCCTCGACATGCTCCATACATGAGGAATGTGCATGTGTCTCTACTTGTTTTTGGCCAGTTGCTGCAGTATGTGTCGGCCGGTCTGTTGCAGTATGGGAGCGTGTTTTGAGACAGGAGAAGATGACGACCCCCTACAGAGAAGCCTAGCTGCTCGCTGCATTTCTGAGAGATTTCAAGTGATTTACAGCCTCCTGTCGCACACAGACAGACAATTTGACAGATACACACACACACGCACGCACTCACACACACGCACACACACACACACACACACACACACACACACACAGACAGACAACTTGACAGATACACACACACACACACACACACACACACACACACACACACACACACACACACACACACACACACACACACACTCAGACAGGCTCGTAACACGCAGACAGACATACAGACAGGACTGAATACCAGCCGCCTGCCTTCAACTGAGGATATACGAACTTCATAGAATTTCATTAGACTAGAACTTCAATATCAGCCATATTTGTGGTTAGGCAAAGTTTGTTGTAGGGCTATGTTTTATTGTATATAATATGTAATGATATTTGTTAATTGTTTGTGCAAGCTTGTGTGCTGTATTAGTAGGGTACACACTATTATCAAAATGAGAAAATGCCCTAATTGTGGGCAACATTTTCATTAAAATAGCATTGCAAGATAATTTTCATTAAGTGTTCTTAAGTATATTCCATTCACTATAGTCACAAAAAATATACAATACATAAAACATTTTCTATAGATTTAAATCAAACCAATCCCTTTCAAAACGAATCACAACATTCAAACATTTAATTCAAAGTAAAAATAAGCACTGAAACTGTAAAGAAATACTTGCACTTCTAAACAGTTTGGGTTTATGAAATGATTCCTTGGTTAAAAATCTTTGAAGTAGATAATTTTTTCAGTAAAATGAGGACATTTTTAATGAGAAAGCGGGGCAGAAGGTCATTAGTGTGCAATAACAGCATGGCTAAGTCATGGTTGTTTTACAGAATAAGTATCTGCCAAAATGATTAGCAAATTATTTTTTTTATGTATATTTCTCATAAAAACTGTTCATATTTTTTATTGATCTGAAAAGGTGGCACTTGGCTTGCTGTTATCAATAGCCTGTGTAGGAAGGGGACGATGTTCTGAAAAGTACTTCTTTAGATTACTTAATTTTTAGAATTATATTATGTTTTTTCTGGACTTTGAAAAGGGTGGCAAAAACTTAAATATCCAAAATTGCATCCCTCACACACATACACACAAAGTCAAATCAAAACGTAATTTTTCACAGATGTTTACCTGTTTTATTTGGAATTACGCATTGCATTGTGTTGTTTTTAGAGTTAAAGAAAATGTTCATAAATTAAACAGCAGTCCTTACCAGTACCTTTTCCATTTTACATGCATTCTTATCTACAGTGCATAAAAATGTATGGTTTAAATAGATCTGAACAAAACTCACTCGTATTTTCATGCAAATTCCCCGATGAAGACATTACCTCCATAGAGGCAGAACACAGGCTACTGTAAATACCCTAATTGACTAAACAAACATTTGTCTTGATCAAACAGTCTTAATGTAACAACATAATCCCACTTCCTCTATTCTAATGAGCCGCACTCATTTCAAACCGCAATTCTATTAGAACTTAAAATATCACTAAGCAAATGTAATGAATGTATTTTGTTTTGTTCAGCTCTCTGAATGTGTTTATAATGTATTATTTCACCACAACGGTTTCAAAAACTTAATTAAAAATCATATGTAAACTAAAAGTGTTTTGTTAAATTCAAATGTAATTCTTTAAAAAAAATGTTTTTGAATGGCTCACTATGCTGCTTATGTTTATATAATATGCAAATGAATAAATAGAAACATATCTAAAATTCAACATGATGGAGATTTTGGTTTGCTTTGACATTTACTTTTTCCCAAAAGACAGGGTTTAAGACCTAAAATCCTTCCTTTTTCACATTTTCTGGTCCATCGTCTTATTTTAATCTTCCATTCTCATTCCAACACTGTCAAACTTTTAAAAAGTGGACCAAAGTGCTTTTAAATAGCATGGAGCATGACTAATGAGAGAAACATGTTAAAATCATTGCAAAAAAAGTCCTTGGAAGACAAATGAATTTTCAGCAGAATAATTAACTTAATTAACAAATTTGCATGCATATTCATCAAGCTATTGAAGTCTCTCCAGCCCGGCTTGATGAACGCTGCCGTAATAACCATCTCATTTACATTCTACCATCTACTGCTATTTAGAGATGAAAATTTAAAATAAAAGAAGTGGCACATTTCTGAATGCACACGCATGCAGGATCGTCTGGTGTGTGGTTTCACAGCATCGTAGCCCACGCTTGCTCTATCGTGTTGCGGTATCGCTGTAATGAGCTCCAGAGGAAGGCTTTCTCTGTGTGTGTGTGTGTGTGTGTGTGTGTCTCCTGCCCTCAGCCCCATCCTCTCATCCTCTCCCGGGCATTGTGTTGGCAGCCGTCCCTGACTTGCAGTTCTCTGGGGCTGGCAGACTGTGCTACCCGCTGTCTCTGCAGGGCAATCTTAACAGGCAGCAAGGTGTAACAGCACAGACTGCCACACAAGGCCTGAGGATACCATCGCAACCCAGCCCACCTCAAACACACACGCTCATTCAAGCAGGCATCAGTGCTTAAATTGTAGCTGCATTTTTCTACATTATCCAAGCATCTTGTTTGCCACTTTTATTCACAGTATTATATGAATTTACATTTACAATTATTTATTTGGCAGGTGCTTTATTCAACGTGACTTACATTGTATACACTTCAGTTCATGGGAATCGAACCCATGACCTTGGAGTTGCTAAAGTCATGCTCTACTGTTTGAGATACAGGAAAAAAAAATGGAGGGAAAGGTGGGAACAGAGATTCAGCAAAAGAGAGTGTCGCAAGTCAGATTCAACCTAAAAAACAAATACGCACTCATCCAAGCAGGCATCGGTGTTTGGATTGTAGTTGCATAATTCTGCTTTATTCAAGCATCTTATTTTCTTCTTTTGCCAATTTATTTGCAGTATTATATGAATTTACAGTTATAATTATACTTTTGCCAAATACTTTTCTCCAAGATATAGCCTACACTTTATCAATTCATGCATTCCCTGGGATTTGAACCTATGACCTTGGCCTACTGTTTGAGCTACAGGAATGCAATTAAGAAAAAATGGCAAATGGATAAATAATCCTTATGCAGCAAGCATCAGAGCTTTAATTGTAGCCGCATTTTTCTGCATTATCCAAGCATATATATTTTTTTCAATATCATTTTCAGTTATGCATTTGGCAAACGCTTTCATCCAACTTTATACTGAATACACTTTATCGGTTTTTGCTTTCCCTGGTAATCGAACCCATGACCTTGGTGTTGCTAGCTTCATACTCTACAGGAATGGGAAAGGGAACAGAAGCGAAAGGGAAAGGTGGGAACAGAAATTCAGCAAACGAGAGTTTGCTCAAACACACAAGTTTTTTTCAAGTAGGCCTCGGTGCATTATTTGTAGTTTCATAATTCTGCTTTAAGCATCTGATTTTTATTATTTTTGCCAATTTATTACATTTTTCTTTTGAAATTATGGATTTGGTAGATGCTTTTATCCAAAGCTACTTATATTGCCTTTAAGATTTACACTTTATTAGTTCATGCATTCCATGGGATCGAACCCATGTCCAGCATACATTTGCAACATGACGTTTCAAGTCAGATTCAATTTCAAACACACACGCTTATCCAAGCCAGCATCAGTGCATTAATTGTTACTGCATTTTGATGCATTATCCAAGCACATTTCTTTTTCTTTTGCCACTTTTATTCACAGTACTATATGAATTTACACTTGCATGCATTTGGCAGATGCATTTATCCAACACAACGTACATGCATTCATTCAAAGTTTACATGTATCAGATCATGCATTACCTAGGCATCAACCCCATGATTTTGGCAAATGCTACTTTTGCTTGTATCTTCTGTTTGAACTCAAGACATGCAAATAGGAAAGAAAATGGCAATTTGGAAAAAAAGGAGGGGAATAGAAATTCAGCAAAAGAAAGTGTTGCAAGTCGGATTAAAAATGAGTATCAGATCACATACACAAGCCACAATGCCACGGCTCCAGTTGAATCATTTAATTGAAAGTTACATGAAAACTGCAATTCGTCAGCTGCTTTTCTGTGTGATTTTTTGGGGGTATTGTTTTATTATTCAGTCACCTTCAGGTATTTTTAAACATGTATGCTGTTATTTTACTTTCAGTTCCACCATTACATTACATTACAGCCATACATGTATTCCCTGGGAATCGAACCCATGACCTTGACAGTGTTAGTGTCATGCGCTTCTGATGGAGCTACAGGAAGGATTTTTCTCTGCAGATTTAAAAAATAAATAAAAATATGTCTAAAGGCAGCGTATTTATATGTATGTAGAAGCATATAATTAGTGTACATGTTATATGTCCGACATTTATGTTGCTTTTTTAATATCTTTTGTCATTTTTGGAACTTTAAAGATCTGCATGATAAGCTGCATCTTTATGTGTATTCCAAAAAAAAATAACAACAGTATATGTATTTTATACAACATGAGGGTGATTAAATAATGACGGGGGGCGGAAGACTATTCCTTTAAGTGTGCATGTGTTGAGCATACAACAATATTTATGAATTTATGAGCATACAACAATATTTATGAAAACAACTGATTTATGAATCTACGGGTGTGGATGACAGTTTTTAGAAAATTGCTGGAAAATGCTTCAAACAAATGTTCAGATTGCAGAAAAATGAAGATGGGAAGTTTTAATGGTTTATTTCATTATTTTTTGTCATTTTAAATTTAAGAGAGCGTGTTTCTTTGCATATGGAACAATTAGGAAGTGACAGCAATCCACAGACATGTTTGAGAGGTTCATTAGAATTGTTCTGAAACAGAGAAATCACCCAAAGGCCTAACCTGATCACCAATCTTATGACGGTTTCAACTGAACGTAACATATGCTCGACATATTCTAGAGGGCTATGTTTCAAACAGCAGCATCTCCCTAAAGATTCATTCATCAGATTTATAGAGTAGTGGATCAAAAACAGGGAGATGAGTCTGTATTGTGTTAATGCACGTCATTTTTAGCAGTGTGTGACATTTTTATTAAGTTTCATGAAATGTGATGAGACAGTCAAAGGGGGGGGGGTTGTAAGTGTGGATAATTTGCACATTAGAGATTTTTAAAACATCTTGCAGGTTTGTGCAAAAACTCTCCTAAAAGATCATTTTGAATGAACAATCGTAAAAGATACACAAGGGATTTTCTCTACAAGCATCAGTTATTTGTTCAGCTTTTGTATATTATAAAAGGCTTGATGTTTCTGCTTATGCTGTGTCTGAAACTTGTTGTTCAGAGATGTTTGAACTGATAGATCTCGCTCGAGGGCATCTCTCAAGGTTTATATTTATATCTGTGATTGAGTTTTGCATGTTTTTGGAGGGATATTCAGACATGAGTGCTTAAGGTGTTTTACCCTCATTATCATGTCTGTGACTTGTCAAAAAGGCTGACACCTGAAGGCAATGATGGAACGAACATTTGTGGCAAAATTGTCTTTCAGAAGTGTACACCATGCTGATTCCTCCCTCCAGTGGAGCTGCACAGCTCAGGAAGTGTTTGATGGTGATATAGATGGAGAAAGTTCTGAAGAAAGTCCCAAATTCACAGAGGGATTTGATTACCTCTATCCATTATCCACACAGTGAGTGATGGAGTCGCTAACCATCTGTCATCTGATTCATTTGCATCATCAACACCTGCCTGCCTGTTTATGGCTCACCATATTTTTTTATAATCCTCTCACACTTTTTTGCCACTTTGATGGAATCTGAAAATGGTTTGTTAAAACAGAAATGAAAGCACCCTTGCTTAAAGCTATGCTTCACTTCATTACGCTGAGGCGAAGCTGTTTTCATATCGCTGGCTCGAAATGGCACAATAAGGCAAAGAGAAATGTGCGCTTGATTCATGATGCTTTGGCAGCAGAAGTCATGAATCACTCATGCTTGCAAAACAATGGCATTTCTATTGTGATGACAATACATCATATTGCTCTATTTGGAGTAAAACTGTTGTTTAGTTTGTTTGTGTTGATCAGTGTCCTTTTGTATGGGTCATTCTGACTGAAGTACGCAACCAAAATATGAAATATTTGACATGTTACGTGACCAAGAACACACAAATCTAAAATTCAGTATAAAATATATTTTCATATCTTACTTATCTATGTATCTTACATAACACAGATAAGTTATCTTTGATGCTTAAATAATTTGTTGTACATATGATCTGTAGTTTTTATATTATAGAAGATTATTAGAACAGTAGCCTATATTCACACTCTCTCTCTCTCTCTCTCTCACACACACACACACACACACACACACACACACACACACACACACACACACACACACACACGCACACACACAAATGAATTAATATATACTCTCTCTTCTAATGTTGTACATACATGGCAGTGTTTCAGAATAAAATACACAGGTAACTTGTTTTTTACAACAATTCAATAAAAGAGCCGGTTCATAAGATTCTTTCATTTCTGGAATCTGCTACACAGGTTGCATTGTATATATATATATTTCTGATTCACAAAAAAAAAAAAACATCTCATGTTTTGTAAATTGTGCTAATCTGGCCACAATGTGTGTGTTGTAATTCATTAAAACGAACCTTCTCATAAGAGACCTTCTTTTCAATAATCGCCCTACATTACTCGCTTTGTATGTTTTTGATGCAGAAAAACAACTGGCTCATATGAATCATGTTTTTCGTGAGTCAAACTACACTGGTCACTATATGTGGTTTTGATTCACTGAAATGAACCAGCTCATAAGAGTCTATCATTCCAGGTGTGTTTGATGATTCAAAAAATGACCCCGGTCCATATGCATAATTTGTTCATTATTCAAGCCACAGTACAGACAGTTTTGCCACATTATTTTTTGTTGCATTACATTCAGTACAGACAGACAACTTATTTAGAAACTGAGGTAAAACATGACTTTTTTTGCAGCGGGGAACCGTACAAATACATTTATATGTACAAATCTAAGGATCTATAGCCTATCGGGAGCGTTTAAATCAAAATAATGATTAACTAATTTCTTTTTCCAGCTCTTATGAATATAGTCTCCTGTTCCTTAGCTAGTTCTCACATAATATAGTTTATTATATAACAACATGAAACACAAAGCCTACCTTGCCATGCAATGTCCAATGGAATCTTGGGAAATGTGGTCCACTGGAAACAGATAAGCTTTGTGGCATATGAGAACGGACCACTTATTATGATTTTAATGAAACAAACCAAAAGCCTTTAACCATTTAATTTAGAACTAATACGAAATCTCTAGAAAATTCTACTGCAAGACTGAAAACCTGTGTATTTGTTGGGGTTTAATTTGGTCTGTATCTAGAAGTAGGGCCGCACTGTTGCCCTTGTGGGAACAAAAAAGGAGAGATTTCTGCCTGAAATCTTCTTCACCATTAACTGCGGTGATAATTTATGGCACTGAATCTGGTGCCAAGAGACCATTTGGTCCTTGTGTCTGTGTCTGTGCCATTTTACAAAGACACACACACACACACACACACACACACACACACACACACACACACACACACACACACACACACACGCACACACACACGCGCGCGCACACACACAGGCAATGCATGCGTGCATTCTTTTTCCTCAGTTACAGTTCTTGTTTTTTTCTCTTTTTACTTTTGATAAAGGATATTTTCATCATTTTTATTTTTATTTTTCAATTTACAAGAATTGTAATAACTGAATTGAAATAAGAATTGAGACTGGAATGGCCTCAGAAAACAACAATTGATTTACGAATTAATAAGTTTTAACAGTGGCTATTTTCATCCTTGAAAACCAACAGCTCACACTGATCTTATAATTCCCAGAATAAAGTAAGTCACAGAACAATATTTTGGACAGATTCATAAACAAGTTTATTAAATGAATAGCATCTGAGATGAACATGGAGATGTTCAACTAGTATTTTTAGGTTTACCTGTATCTAAAAAAAATCACTAAAGCATTCTGATCAATATAAAATGAGGTTCTCAATTTATCTTCGTGCCGAAATGTGTGCTGAGGGACCAGGCAAAGACATATCAGAAAAAGTAATTTACTTTCCTTTAGTCTAGATTTAACATGGAATACAAATGACTTTACTGTCCAACATTCGGGTTTAATGGCTGCTAAATGTGCCTGTGATTAGCCAGCATCGACTTCAGACAAACTTCATGTAATTTGTCCAAATGGGAATAGTTCATACATTTTTTATATTAGGTTTTGAAATTCACATTAACGACCAACTAGACTGATGAGCTCTAGGGCCTCTTGATGTCACGCTCTCTGCCAACTAGCTGAAAATCAGCTTTAGATCAAATTCAAATAGCTTTTCGACCATTGACGGTCAGGTTAAATGTAAAAGAGATTCACACCCGAAAAATCCCAGTTCCATTCCAGACCTGCGAGTCTCTATTAGTTTAAGTTAAGCTTGTGGGTCAAATGTAAGGGCCGTATAATAACAGAGAGATCAAGTACCCCGGAACCCTCATACTGAAAACACAATCACGTCCCGTGCCAGGATACGAACACAACGTGCCAAGTCTAGAAATAGGGGCGTTCATCTCAGCCAGGACGGGTGCCAAACTGACACCAATCTAATATGCAAATGAGTTGCTGGCTGATGATGTGGTTGCTTCTGTGGGGAGGATCACCTGCACCTCCTCTCGCAGGACATGGTTTTCAAAGGGGTTTATCTCCTTAAACCCTCTAATTAAAATGAGAAATCCCTAAGCCACCAGCACTCATGCAAAAAAAGAAAAGAAAGAAAGATTATTAGGAAAATTCTGTGTCCCACACCATCTGCGACCCGGGACTTGTGGAGATTTTTTGGGAACGAGACTGAGAGAGAGAGCAGGAGAGGGACTAACGTATGACAACAACCTTTCTCCACCCGTTAGAGGGGCGTCGAACAGATAAATCAACATCGCACCAGCTCTACATTGTTCATTCCTAATTACCGTTATTATTAACAAGCTATTCATTCCAGAAACTGTCTCAGAGGCTCTCAGGTGTGAGTTACCGAAAGCTACTGAGTGAACCTTCATTAACAACTATAGTCAAGCAAGCTCCCTCTGAAGCACGCCGGCAGAGATCTCGACATCTGTATTGCATGTTTAGCATGAGCTCGGAAACGTGGGCTGCGTCCGAATTCCTGCATGTTTAATAGCGTGTATTAAATTTGAGAGCTTCTCAATGGTTAATGAAGTATATTTTAGGTGTGTATTATAAATTCCCTTCTGGAACATCTATAAAGCTATCTTTTATAATTCCCATTTATTTAAATCACACAATTTGAAATCTGCCTTTGCACTCAATTTTGCTGCCAGATTGTGACTCTGAAGCCATTGTGACAAAGATGACTGGCTGATGGGACTAAAATAGTTATATGCATAAAGAACATATTTTGAAGAATTTTGGTAACCAAGAGGTTTCGGGTTCCATTGACAACAAAAAATACTATTGAAGTCAATGGAACCCAAAACTGTTTGGTTACAAAAATTCTTCAAAACATTATTTTGTGTTCAACGGAACAAAGAAATGCCACTTTGGAATGACATGAGTCCATAAAACAAAATATTTTTTGTTTGGGCAGTCTTGTTTATGACTATATCCTAAGCTGTGACTTGAGAGGAAAAGTCCACTGCATGCTTTAAGATCCCTACAAAAACTGGTAAAACAAATACCATAATAATAGTATAAGATAATTTTTGCTGCCATATGATGTAGTTGGAGCATTGTCTAGCTGTGGCTGAAGGAACAATGCTAACAATATCCATGGGCTGCATCTAAGTATGCACAATTGCCTTCTTTATAGTATGTGAACAACAGTATATGAAAAGAGTAATACGTCGAAAATCACAGTATTGTCTAAAAAATAAAAGTTCCAAAAGAGGGTTTTCACACCAATAGCAGAAAACAAATTATACAGTTGGTTCCCCAAATAACCTTTTAGTGAAGAGTTCATAAAATATATTTTTTAATGTGAAGAACTTTTTAATAATCTAAAAAACTTTTCCATTATAAATAACCTTCTGTGCAATATAAATAACCATCAATGTCAATAAAGAATCATTATTTTTAAGAGTGTATTTATAAAACAGCAAGCCAAAATAAGTACCCACTCATAACGAGGTCATAATGGAAGGTTGGCATTGACCTCTGACCTATAACCACTAGACATCATGAAAACTATTTATTCAGTTTTTGTTTAACAAGTAAAATTTAACCACAATAAACCACTTTCTTGGTCCCTATAGCACTTTTAGTTAAAAAAAAGAGCCATTTATAAAACAAATCCCATGGCCAGAGCATTTCCCACGGCCTTATGGAATAACAAACTTGAGAATAGTTTAGCTTAACACTTAGATGTTCATTCTCTTTGCATACTATTTATAAGGATACATCATTGGATGGGTCATTCGACCCAAATTACCATGTACAGCTTTACCATTCTGGACAGATTGTATTTGGTGATCATGTGTGGTTGACTCATCCTTCAACGATAGGATTTGGAACAGAAGGGTTGACAACAGAACACAGAATAGAGCATCACACATGGACAAGAGCTATGAGTGATCGTGAACGTGAGTATGTAGTAATTCACCTCCAACCATCCACACACATACACACGCACACACACACACACACACACACACAAATATACGCCCACAAACATCTGTACCATATGCTCTTCCACACAATCAACACAATAATTTCATTTAACTATTCAAATGAGATGTAATTCATACTCACCTAGAGCATTAAACACAAATGACAGCCAAAGTTTTGAAGAAGGGTAGGCTATGCCACTGCTTGGTTAGACGCCATTTTGAATTTTATGCGGATGAAAACGAGGCTGAGGACAGTCTTTAAAATGACACGCACTATAAAGTTCTAGATCACGTAGGCCCAATTTTCACAACTTTACACAATTTTCCAAAAGTTTTATTGTTCATCTAAACAGTCGTTATGTTGTTAAACACCAGTAGACTACAACACTGTATCCACAGCCTCGTTTTCATTCCTGTCAAATATTAAATATGGCTCTACTTTGACTAAGGTCGCTGTGCCGTAATATATGAGCGAAACGAGTTGATAAAGTTGAGTGATGATATTTGAAAAATATAGGCTATTTTATATTGTGGTCCTTGTCACTAATGTACATTTGCATAGCATTTTTGTTTAGCTCAAAATCGTATTTTTTGGCCTTTTCATAGCCTAGCCTAATCATATAATCGTATTTTAATGTAATTCATGTTGGGTTAATGCATCAAACTGTCACATTTGTTGTAAATGTATAAAAATATTAACAGTAGCCTATATATGTTGGCCAGAACAGGTGTTTCACTAATTGGTTTGTGTTTCATAAGTGTTTTAATAATACAATTCTGCAGTATATTTTACATTTGACATTATATATCGTCCGAGTGTGTAGGAATAACATATATAGGCTAAACGAATTATATAGGTTTACTGTGCACAGGGACTGGCTAAAATAAGGCATGCATCTTTGTCAGTAAACACACATTGCGTTTATATAGAAGTAAATAACGTCGACAGAAAGCGTGTGGTGAGAACTTTCCACCGTTCTCAGACAGAAGCACATAGAGAAGTGTTGCTGCTCGTTTTTCAGCTGTTCGTTCCTGACAGCTTTGTCTCTGGGGTAGCACATGTTCTGTCTCTCTCTGAGTTGTGTGAAATATCGCCACTGTGGGGTTTTTCTGACACCTCAACATCCCCACAGCAAATCAAGAGTCTCGTCGCACACGATCGGTGATTGTGCAGGTTGAATTTGTGCACCTGTCAACAGCATTAGGTGATTTAGGACAACGTGATGATTCATTGGATATTAACGTAGATTACTGGTCTATTTTTTTCTGTGAAAGCCTGAAAGGGAATCAATTAGGCCTACTTGTGAGATCTTACGAATCTTTGTCAAAATTATTTGTAACTGTGATGCTAACTTTAATTTTTGACTATTTTGCTGATAATTTTATCCTAAGCAATTCACAATGCACAATGCAAAGACCACAGCCTGAATTAAAAAAATATATATATCGTAAACTATTAGTTTTATGTCTTTTAAAACCATTTC
Organism: Oxygymnocypris stewartii; assembly: GCA_003573665.1. NCBI lineage: Eukaryota > Metazoa > Chordata > Actinopteri > Cypriniformes > Cyprinidae > Oxygymnocypris > Oxygymnocypris stewartii. Next base: position 8,750 of record QVTF01005624.1, on the reverse strand, counting down.
TTTGTACGTATTATGAAAGCTGCCATTGGTTTGTCGGGGATGACAATGCACATTCGCGGGGGAATAGCTGTTTTTGGGCTCCTGATCCGCAGTCTGTCGCTGTTTGGCCCTCGTCCAGCTCGCTGCTGAACTCGGAGACAGGAGAGAATCCAAGCCAGACAACCTTTACTCCCCTAAACTCAGTCCTGAATAACATCTCAAGAACGTCTCATTTTACAATTAACCCTGACCAACGCGCGCATAGCCCTGTAAACTATAATGCACGAGACGGATTTGGGGATTTTGGCGACTTCATGAATTAAATTCCTTTGTCCTCTGTTGATAAACAGATGATCTCTCTGCTTTTCTGTCGGCATGTATGACCTCTGCAATAGTGATTGTAGCAGATAGGCCTATATATTTTTAGACTTTACATGTATTGATCTGAATATTATAGGTTATATATTATCTTCGTACATTTTAAAGCGTTGTTTGTTCATTAAAGGTTTTGCAATTATCCAATAGAAAACGGGCTTTAATCTTGTTTCGTTTTTTTAGATTACATTTTCATTTATGCATTTAGCAAACGCTTTTATCCAAATTCAGGTTATACATTTTTCATTATGTGTGTTCCCTGGGAATCGAACCCACAACCTTTTGCGCTGCAAAAAACACAATGCTCTACCACTTTTATATATATATATACAAAACTAGACATATCTATTATATTTTATTTTTTTGAAATTGATTTTGGAAACTTCCAACATTCAGAACAGTGTTTTCAACACAGAACTGTATTCAATTATACTTTATTTTACTGTACAAAACATCTCGACAGTGTACAAAGACCAGTTTCAGTGCATTCAGTCATTGTTTTGCACACACACAAAAATCCCGTTTGGTGATAAAAATCAGAATGCACGAATCCACCACTGCAGACGTCCTCGACATTGCATAAATGATGCGTGACAAATATATTAAGGCAGGTTTTCCCGTGACATGAGTTCACTAGACAGCACACAGACCTTTCCATTAGAGATTTTACATGCTTCAAATGCATTTGCTTACAGTGATTGTTTCAAGATTGTAGCAATGTCACAATATATCGACGAAAAGACAGAACTGTCAAACAATCTGTTGCATAATTACATCATCGTGTTGTGATATTCCTTTATCATACTTCTGAAAATGAAGCGCATAGACAAATGTGAGTTATTTGAAATATTTGTAAATTAAGAGGGTGCTTAAAAATCGATTGTCCACATTTATAAAGTTAAATTACACAAATTGAAATCAATGAAACAAACAATGTCATAATATACCATTATTATTTCGTTTTTCAGAATTACATGTATTTTAAATATATTCTACAGGAAAACAAATGGTGGTCTAACATATTATTATTACTATTATTGTAAATAATAGTAATACGAATAATTATAGGCAATTGTTGAATCATTTTTACCAACATTTAAATAGTGCCCTGTGTAATACATCACGAAACTTTCATAAATAATGATGATATTTTGATTCAAAGGAAATAAATACAATTCATGTTCTTATGTTACATTTCATAAACGAATAAACGCATTTGCGCATTACAAAACAATGAGCTGTTAAGTCTTTATAACTACAATATTTTGAACTTTGTGCGAACATTGTTTAGACAAATGAAATGAATAAATAAATGGCCAGATCGAGAATTATAGATTGTGTATCACATAACACCCTTAGCAATTATTGCTCTCCTATTTTACTGAATTCTCATCGCAAATATTTGAATAGTCTTATAATCAAAAGATGCCTTTTGGAGCAAAAGTCCTTACTGACAGATTTATTAGATCTATAAATAATCACATTCGATTAAACTAAAAAAAAAAACGAGCGGCGTAAAACACATTGTTAGTAATTTTTTTGTGGATTGTTTTTTCCATTAGACCACACATTTTATTGACAGTTTAAAATCAATTCAAACAATAATCAGGAACACTATAAACACATTTACCATTTAATTAAAAGGGATAAATAATAAAACGCCCGATGGCTTACAAGCCAAATCAGAGATGGAATATATATATAAATAATACATGTGCGATTGAAAGTCCTGCATTTTCAGTCCTTTTCACTCACGTTTGCCTTCCTCTCACTAATTATGAAACGTGTTTAATTCGTCTTGCACGGGGTAAAACTGGCCGCGGTGGTGAATGTCATATGGGAAATGCGGATCCGAGGAGCATCTCGCGGTCTGGCTGATGGAGGAGCGCGGCGGCACGGCGCAATAGCGCGGCGTGCCGTAGTGGCAGCTCTTGCCGTATTCGACCTGCTCCTCGTGTTTGAGGGAAAAGATCCCGTTAAAATTAATAGGAGGGCTTAAGGGACCGTCAAATTGAGGGCTTCCGCATTCCGGCGAGACGCTTTCGTAGAAAGTCTCATAGGAGCTGCAGTAGTTGAACGGCCTGAAGGGTTTGACGGCATCTACCGAGGGTCCAGAGGGCGTCGCCACACCCGGACTGTGGTAGGTCGAGTACACGGATTCGTATGGAGACCTGCCAGAGAAAGACGCCTCGCTGTGGATCTGATCCGTGATGAAGTTCCTGGCGTTCAGCTGCAGGCATCCGGCCACTAAGTTGGTGGTGGGCTGCGAGAGCCCTTTGCACAGGGTCTGAACGAAGGTCAAGAGGTCAGGCCTCTTCCCGGTGCTCAGGATCCCGGAAAGCGCCCAGATGTAGTTCTTGGCCAGCCGCAGGGTTTCGATTTTCGACAGTTTCTGGGTTTTGGAGTAGCAGGGCACCACCTTGCGCAGGCTGTCCAGGGCGTTGTTCAGACTGTGCATTCGGGTCCTCTCCCTGGTGTTGGCCTCCATGCGCCTCAGCTTCACCCGGTCCCCCCTAGCTTTGGTCATTTTCTTTTTCCGAGGCCCTCTTCTCCGAGGCAGACCGTCCTCGTCCCGTCCATCTTCCCGTTCATCCTCATCCTTCTCCGAATCCTCATCCTCCATCGTGTGGGAGAGCGTCTCCTCCTTTTTAAATGGCTCTTGTTTAGTGACCTTCATTTCACCCACGCAGTCCCTTGGAAAGTTTGCCCCGAATTGAGTGTCCATTATGACAGGATCCTCAAACGGAAGAGTCAGCATTGTGCTCTAACTGGGGATGATGAGAAGATAATAGATCTTCTGAATCAATCAGCAGCGATTTAAAAACAACCTATACATGGTGCTCAATAAATACACTCTTAAAAAAGGCACAAAGGCTGCCCCTGGGGCGGTACCCTTTCAAAATGGACTAAAATTTATCATTTAGGTACCTTTAAGGTACTAATATGCACACGTTAGGGGTAAACATGGTACAAAGGTGTAGCTTTTGAGATACCACCACGGAGACAGCTTTTATACCTTTTTACTGAGCATATATACAATGATGCATAAATATAAAAATACCGATTCACATTTGACAGAATTCCAGATGATATTAATCCTCTAATCAAATCAATACACTTTTATACACAAAAATGAATCTGTAAACTTGTTTTCATGTATTAAATTTCATCAAATTCATGCATTTACAAAACATAACGTTTCAAATCTGGTGAAAAGGCAGACATAGTCATGCAGAACAGATATCGATCCTTACCCTCGAATGGTCCTTACCTGGATTATGATGGTGTCAGATGATAGTTGTCATATTTCTTATTTTGAACTTTTTTTTTTCCGTGTAGTATTTTAGCAGGTGAACAGCTCTCGTGTGTTTTTCTCACCTCCTCGCTGTTCTCCTTGTCTCGCGCTAAGAGAAATGACACTGATGCCAACTGCCAGAGCTGGTACCCATGCCATCTGCCGCTGACGTCACGTGGCATGGGTTGGTCACGTGACCGGGTCCCGGGGGACCTGTATTCCTCCCCTGATCATCTGGCGTGTGCCTCGAGCTGCGTACCACTGCAAAACCACAAAGCAGCCTCAATAAAGGACCGAGTACCAGCATCCACCATCAGAATCTGATGCTGTGAGATGGTCAGGGAACATTTCTTATAGTCTATGCTGATAGAAATGAAGAAATTGGGAATCGATTTTCATGCATAAGCAGACTAAATCTAAATAGACACAAAATAGCTTCTTATATGAGGTATATTGCGTAAACATACAAAAAAATGGTCAGTGCTGGTGAATGACAGCAGGAACTGGATGATTGATGGCTCTTGTTTGAGTCTCTTCAAGGACGTTTGCCAAATGACTGATCCTACTGTCTGTCATCATGAAAGCATTTTTTATGTGACAATCACCTGATTATGAAAACATACATTTAGATAAAGTTAAGATGAATTCACTCTCTGACATTTAAAAAATGTGCCCAGTCAACACGGATTCTGAGAGTTTAAATTGTTTTTTTCTTCTACATATGAAAATAAGTCTGGATTTTTGTTTACACTCTCTCACACATGCACACACACACACACACACACACACTCACACCATCCCTCCCCACCTTCCTCACATACAGCATCCACATTCACACCACTCTAGTATGTGAGTGAATCTAATGAAAACAGGTCACATTTCACTCCAAGAAGTTATACTGTGCATGAAGAAAATGCCACCTATTTTAAGAGCTATTTATTTTTTGGATTGTGATGTCTTTCCCTCAAATTCTAATATGCTGTGCATCTGAATGATGGATTCTCATTATATACTCATTTGTTCATTCTCATTAATGCATTGTATTTAATTGAATATCAAATATGAATATATCAAATGTTTGGGGGTCATTAAACCAAATACTAAAAAGGTTTTATTTATTTTATAGATTTAAAAAAAATATTACCACAGTTTAAAATTGTTTTCCATTTTAATATATTTTGAATTGTAATTGTATGTGATCAAAGCTGAATTTTCATGATCATTACTCCAGTCTTCAGTGTCACGTGATCCTTCAAAACTCATTCTAATATGTTGATTTGATGCTGAAGAAACATTTCTTGTTATTATCAATGTTGAAAACTGTTGTGCTGCTTAATATCGACACATTTTATTCAGGATTTAAGGATTTCAGGAGTTTTTCAGGAAAGTTCAAAAGAAAAGCGTTTACTTGAAATGCCAAAACTTTTGTTATCGTATAAATGTCTTTGTCACTTTTAAACGGTTCAGTACATCTTTGCTGACTAAGAGTCTCTCTCTCTCTCTCTCTCTCTCTCTCTCTCTCTCTCTCTCTCTCTCTCTCTCTCTCTCCCCCCCTCTCTCTCTCTCTCTCTCTCCCCTCTCTCTCTCTCTCTCTCTCTACTGACCCCAAATTTTAACTATATATTATAATTTTCTATAAATATTTTATCAGTAATATTTTTTGCATAATATTACATTTTCATTTATGCATTTAGCAGATGCTTTTATCCAAAGCGATTTACAGTGCATTCAGGATATACATTTGTACATATACATAATGTCACAAATATGTAATCTTTTGCTTCAGTCAAGATACACTTTTTTTATGTTTTAATTTTAGGGTCACACTGAACATTCACCCATGCCCAAAAGCACACATAGATTTTGGAGCATGGGTCTGGCCATGGCTGTTGGTTCCTCCCACATGAAGACCTGACACTCATGCATTCCATTATCAGTGAAAGCTCCTGCTGCTATTGAACCTGTGCCTGGTCTACTAGCTCTCTCACACATGCGCACACATTTATAATTCAAATCAGAAGCTCTTTAAATGCCCCCCAAGTGCATTTATCCCTCTCAGAAGGACGCCACAAAAGCTTAACGCCACATAAACGACACACATCACCTTTCTGACCTCTGTCTAAGATTAATTGGCTCTTTAACCTGATGTTGACAGATTTTAGTGGTCCTGTTAGCAGCAAGCCACCTAGCTGACACAATCCACGGTTAGTCATGAGTGTTCTTGGTAAAAATGGCTGCTGTATTTTTCATTAGGACGGCCAGGTTGATCTGCACTTATCAGCTCAACAAAAACATAATGAACACAGCGTACAGATGCAGTTTGCTGACAGCGACGGCTCAGTCATGCATGATTGGCGGGTACCCTTGGATGTTTGTGTTTAGAAACGCACACACACACACGCACACACACGCACACACACACACACACGCGCACAACACACACACACACTACCACACACAAACACACAACACACACACACCACACTACACCACACACACACACCACCACACACACACACACACACACACACACACACAACACACACACAAACCCACACACACACACCACACAACACACACACACACACACACACACACACAACCAACACACACACACACACACACACACACACACACACACACACACACACACACACAACACACACACACAAACACACACACACACACACACACACAACCACACACCACACACCACACACACACACACAAACACACACACACACACACAACACACACACACACACACACACACACAACAACACACACACACACACACACACACACACATTCCCCTTCTGTTCCCCCCTCCAAAAATGCCTCAGCTGTGACGAGCTTTCCGGTTCAGCACACACACCAACATCTGATGAGTCAAACTTCCCCCATTTCAGACTAATCACTTGACTGCACTAATTGCAAATGCAAATATGCAAATTCATATTAATTAATTACTCTGTTAATTAGTTCTCTGGTCTTTTTGGGCAAATAAATCATTGTGCTGCAGAAAGGAAAGGGGGCAGACCCATCCCACATCAAAAATTTAGCACGCATAATAGGAGAAGGACGGGCGAAAGGACCTGTAACATTATAAAAGAGCAAAGACCAGAAAAAAAGACAAAACAAAAAAAGCAATGGCTGGGCCAGACACATGCTCCCCTGACAGACCTGCTTTATACCCTGCAGACTCACAGTGGAGGACTGGCCCCTTCTCATGTGGAACATTCGGCTGACAAGAGCTGTCTGCCAGTGATTCATTAACACATTATCAGCTTTTAAGGACAGTGTGATGCCAGGAACAGGCAGCAAATGAAGGCATGGATGTTCACAAGTCAAGTGGCATGCCACCACACACACACACACACACGCACACCACCACACACACACACACACACGCACGCACGCACGCACGCACGCACACACACACACACACACACACTCAAGTATTAAGATCAGTAGCTCTGCCAAAGATGGTCTTTTGTCTGTTGATGATAGGCCTCGAATAAAATATCACCATCAATACAAATTAATTAAATCAAACAAGCCTTTTTTCATTTAAAAAAAATTTAAATAGTCTAAAATATTTTTACATATAGTCAAACAGGGTTTGACACACAAATATACCAGTGTGTATGACAGCCACAGTGTAATGGTTTGACAGTATGGCATATGCATAATTCATAATTCAGTTTTTAAAAATGAATAACATACATTTCTCAGAGGAGAAGGACGGCTGCATGCAGAATGAACTGTGAATTGTACATACATATTTCTATATAGAATGATTTCTGTTTCTAAAACAACTGGGGAACATGTTATAAAAAATACAGTTATTGCAAACAGTGTACTACTATAAAATAATATAATATTTTATAAACTATTTACAAAATATATTAAATAAATGTACATATTTTTATTATTGTTATGTAATTATTTTTAATTAGTAAGAGCTAATGTGTAATGTGTTTCATTAATGAGTATATTAGAAAATCAAACGTGTTTTGCCTTACTTTGACACTATAGTAATTATCTAAATGTACAGCTGTCGGGACGGATTTCGCGGGAAATGCATATTGTACTTCCGTCACTGGTCTGTGCGTGTCTCGTCACGTCCGTAAATAACATGCTACTGTTGCGCGTGCGCGACGCCAGTACAGTAAATCAGCAGCGTTTAGGTAGAAAAGATCCGTCGATACACGACTCAAACCATCAGATTCATCCGCGCTCGACAGCGAAGCCTAACTACAACTAACATAATTAACCAAACAATATTCCTTCATAACTTGCAGTTTCATGATTCAACCGCTAAAGGGGCCACAAGATAGGCCACACAGCTGTTGTAATTAATAATATAACAATTAACGTTACATTTAATAAAACAGTTAATAATATAATATGTTAATTATGTATATTTAAATATATTTATTTATTGAACTTCATTGGTGCATCAGTAGTTCCAAAGTTCTCATTTCCCTTTTCTCATTAGAATTACTGTTACATGCAACCGCATAAGCCAAAACAAAATATGCCTTTGATGTAAAATATGAACTTGTGCCATGCTTGAAAACAAAGACTTGATTTCCCCCCGTGATTTGCATGAAGAAATGATCTGCTCAGTGCCGCTGATCCACACTGTTAAGTGATTTTAATTTCACTCTTGTACCTAGCCAATGCTATAGTCCAGGGACTAGTGGGAGCGGATGGGGGAAGTGTGTGTGTGTGTGTGTGTGCACGTGTGTGTGTGTGTACGTGTGCATGTGTGTGTGTGTGTGTGTGTGTGTGTGTGTGTGTGTGAGTGTGTGTGTGTGTGTGTGTGTGTGTGTGGTGTGTGTGTGTGTGTGTGTGTGTGTGTGTGGTGTGTGAGTGTGTGAGGATGCATCGTGCCAGAAATGTTGATGTGACTGTGATTTATGTCGGAGCCGTGCCAAGTATGTCCATCAGGGTGAAGCTTCTCCGAGCAACCTCACCCTGTGTGTGTCTGTGTCTCCGTGGCAAAGCGATTGTGGAAATCTGATCATGTAGGAAGGTGGATCTGGCACGAGTGAAATCTTTGGCATGGGTTAAATGGGTCGTACCCTCTCTTTTG
>QVTF01005623.1:0-25000 GCA_003573665.1 Oxygymnocypris stewartii | reverse complement strand
ATATAATACTGAAACATTAAACTAGTCTTTAAAACAGCCCAATGTTATTCAGCTTTAGTCCATTGATTTAATGAGAGTCTCATTTCAAATGAAGGAGGTGTTTGTCTGTTAATGCTCAGTGTGTGCATGGGCTGTGCGGGTGTTTATCATGTTAATGGTAATGCTCAGTGTGTGCATGGCTGTGCGGGTGTTTATCATGTTAATGGTAATGCTCAGTGTGTGCATGGGGCTGTGCGGGTGTTTATCATGTTAATGGTAATGCTCAGTGTGTGCATGGGCTGTGCAGGTGGTTTATCATGTTAATGGTAATGCTCAGTGTGTGCATGGCTGTGCGGGTGTTATCATGTTAATGGTAATGCTCAGTGTGTGCATGGGCTGTGCGGGTTGTTTATCATGTTAATGGTAATGCTCAGTGTGTTGCATGGCTGTGCGGGTGTTTATCATGTTAATGGTAATGCTCAGTGTGTGCATGGGCTGTGCGGGTGTTTATCATGTTAATGTTAATGTCAGTGTGTGCATGGGCTGTGCGGGGGTTTATCATGTAATGGTAATGCTCAGTGTGGTGCATGGGCTGTGCAGGTGTTTATCCTGTTAATGGTAATGCTCAGTGTGTGCATGGGTGTGCGGGTGTTTATCATGTTAATCGGTAATGCTCAGTGTGTGCATGGGCTGTGCAGGTGTTTATTATGTTAATGGTAATGCTCAGTGTGTGCATGTGCTGTGCAGGTGTTTATCATGTTAATGGTAATGCTCCGTGTGTGCATGGGCTGTGCAGGTGTTTGTGGTGTTAATGGTAATGCTCAGTGTGTGCATGGGCTGTGCAGGTGTTTGTGGTAATGCTCAGTGTGTGCATGTGCTGTGCAGGTGTTTGTCATGTTAATGGTAATGCTCAGTGTGTGCATGGGCTGTGCAGGTGTTTGTGGTGTTAATGGTAATGCTCAGTGTGTGCATGGGCTGTGCAGGTGTTTGTGGTGTTAATGGTAATGCTCAGTGTGTGCATGGGCTGTGCAGGTGTTTATCATGTTAATGGTAATGCTCAGTGTGTGCATGGGCTGTGCAGGTGTTTATCATGTTAATGGTAATGCTCAGTGTGTGCATGGACTGTGCAGGTGTTTATCATGTTAATGGTAATGCTCAGTGTGTGCATGTGCTGTGCAGGTGTTTGTCATGTTAATGCTCAGTGTGTGCATGGGCTGTGCAGGTGTTTGTCATGTTAATGCTCAGTGTGTGCATGGACTGTGCAGGTGTTTATCATGTTAATGGTAATGCTCAGTGTGTGCATGTGCTGTGCAGGTGTTTGTCATGTTAATGCTCAGTGTGTGCATGGGCTGTGCAGGTGTTTGTCATGTTAATGCTCAGTGTGTGCATGGGCTGTGCAGGTGTTTGTGGTGTTAATGGTAATGCTCAGTGTGTGCATGGGCTGTGCAGGTGTTTATCATGTTAATGGTAATGCTCAGTGTGTGCATGGGCTGTGCAGGTGTTTGTGGTGTTAATGGTAATGCTCAGTGTGTGCATGGGCTGTGCAGGTGCAGGCTTGAGCGATGCCACCGAGCTGTCCGGAGGGTCAGTTCATGGACCGGCTGCTGCGGGACTGTGTGTCCTGCAGCATGACCTGTCACTACTCAGCGATTCCCACACGCTGCTCTCAATACTGCGGTAAGTTACACCGCCGTCTTCAGCTCACGCCTGTCCAGAGCATGGCCTGATGAAGGACTGTGGTGTTGTGTGGCAGTGTCCTGGAGCTGTAAAGCTGTGTCCGGTCAGTTCTACGACACGCTGCTGAAGAAGTGTCTGCAGTGCTCCGAGCTGTGTGGCAGTCACCCGGAGGCCTGCGCAGATGCATGCAGGAGTGAGTCAGAGGACCCGACACACATCTCACACCTGACATTTGAGCTTTTGAATGCACAAAATCACATTATGAGTATGGAAGCTGAAGTTTATGCCGGAGTTTTATATCTCTTAATTGCTAGTTGTAGGGTTAAAATCATAATTCTGACCTTTCTGAGGTTACATCTCACACTTGTGACTTTGTCCAGAATTCTGGGTTTACATCTGGCAATTAAAACTTGTTTAATTCTGCATTGACATTTTACAATTTTGACCTTTTTCCTTGACATTCTGAGGGGGGGTCATGATTACAAGTAAAAGGCTGAATTGTGAGAAATACACGCAGAGCTACTTAATTGCGAAAAATTAAGTCAGAATGTTTTTTTAGCAGTCCATGGTGGTAGCAAGCTTCATTAAAATACTACCAGCTGCCTATGCAGTCTACTAGTTAGAAATTAACTATGGTTTAATTATAGTAAAATAACAGTAGCCTATCCATGTTTTTGGTGTAGGCTATTGATTACAGTTTGCATAACCAGTTTTACTACTACAAATACTATGGTTAGTGCAGCAAAAACAGTCATTTTGTAGTTACTTGTGGTTTAGTAACTACCAGTTTTTGTTTTATTTATAGTAAAACAAAAGTATATAAGTTATAGTAGTTTTATTTATAGCAAAACCATGGTTAATTTAGTAAGGGATGGAAATACCTACAAAAAATAACGTACCAGTATACATTTGAATTTAACTAATAAAAAAGGGTCAGTTCTGCAAATAAAAATACTTGCATGTATATCTTTATGTTGGCTGTGAGCGCTGTAACTGTGATCCAGGCTCTGGAGCGGTGTTCCTGACGCAGAGGCCTGATGTCGGCGGCTCTGCAGTGCAGCTCGTCCCCGGCAGAGGACGCGCGCTGTCCGGATCCGCGCTGTACTCGGAGGCGCTGCTCTACTCGCTGCTAGGCCTCTGCATCATAGTGCTGATGTTCACGCTGACCGCTGCGGTCCTGCTGCTGCTCCAGAGAGCCAAACAGCAGCTACATCTGGACACCACGAAACAACAGCTCAACAAAGACGGACATTCCTCCGAAGGTGCTTCATACTCCGCTACACTATGAGGGATCGCAAAACATATTCAACAGCTCTCCAAAAATATTCAATGTTTTTGGTTTAACTTTTGTTTCATCTATCATTTCATATTATGGCAGTGTTAACAATTATACACACACGGAATGTTTTTTGACAAAGAAACAAATAAAATAATTCAAGTTCATATTATTCATTTCTTTTTGTCATAACATTTTAGCATACAAATATTTTGAGTTCTACATAGTTCTTAAAATATTAAACATGATTATGGTGTAACTTAATATGTTTAAAACTTCCATCTAACCTAAATTTGACTTTACTTTTGTGTTTGTATAATTTTTATTTTGTATTATTTGTATAATAAACATATTTACGAACAGTAGCCTACTTCTGTACACTACACCATTTAGAATGACGTTCAGATATTCCTATAGATGTCATTTGTTGTAGGCCTATATTAAAGTAATATTTCGGACTGTATTTGCTGGTTTAAATTAGATGGTCTTGATTTACTGTTGTGTCTCACACTATATTGAACGTGTGTGTGTTTCTGTGTCTATGTCTGTGTGTGTCTCTGTGTGAATTGTGTGTGTCTGTGTATATGTGTGTCTGTATCTGTGTGTGTGTCTGTGTATATATATATATTTATGTCTGTGTCTGTATATGTCTCTCTCTCTCTGTGTGTGTATGTGTCTGTGTATATGTCTGTGTGTGTTTCTGCGTCTGTGTCTCTGTGTGTGTGTGTGTGAACTGTGTCTCTGTGTATATGTGTGTCTGTGTATATGTGTGCATCTGTGTGTGTGAACTGTGTGTGCGTCTGTGTGTGTGTGTCTGTGTATATATGTGAACTGTGTCTGTGTGTCTGTGTAAATGTGAACTGTGTGTGTGTGTGTGTGTGTGTATATATATATGTGAACTGTGTGTGTGTCTGTGTAAATGTGAACTGTGTGTGTGTGTGTGTGTGTTGCAGATTCTCTGATAGCTCGTGTGGATGAAGTGGCTCCGGAGCGCCCGAGGGCCACAGAAACCTGCGTGTACTGCTTCTCGGAGCACACAGACAGTGATAAGAGCCGAGCGCTCCGGATCATCTGCTCCCCGACACAGACCAGCATGTGAACAGAGCACCGCATGTCTCCTCAGTTCCTATGGAAACATTACTTCAGCTTAGTTTGAATCAATGCTGTATTTTATAGAGCATAACACTTCCACCGCCTCTCGACTCTGAAAGTACCTCTCATGCAACTTCTTCACAACATTATTAGAATAAAATTAATCATTATATTATTGTGTGTGTACATATTTACATATACAAGTATAGACAAATAAATAGAACTAAACCACATAATGGAATTAGCAATGAAGGTACAATATGACATTTTTAACTATAAAGGTACAGCAATATTTGAAATGTGTTGCTGCTTCTGTCTTCTGTAAAATAAAGACGTATCTAAAACTGAAGCACTTTCTGGTTTCCACGGTTACTGGACTTCTCTGATTATAGAATTATGAGTAATATACACTGATCTATATACACACATACATGCTTACATTTCCATAACAGAAATCTGAAGTCAATTCTGGTGATATATTAAACGTTTTATATAGAGGGTATTTTAAATTAGTCTTTTTATCACTCCATAAATCAGAAAACACTGTTAATAATCATGTTTTAAGACATGAAGTGTTGTATAAAAGCAGGTGAATGTTATAAACCCGTCGCAGGAATAATGCAAGTGCTGCCGAAGCCGTTACAGATGAGGATCGATACTGAAACCTATAGAAACTGCAATACAATAAACACTAAAATGTGGTTTTGGGATATTTTTTCCTCACGTTTCTGCAAGAGGACATGTTAAGGAAGCAAAAGAGCCCAGCATCTGGATGAAAAGCAATGGTTCTCGCCTTAAACGAGCTTCATCTGAGGTTTTTATATGAATTATAGATGGCCTAAAAACGCTGAATGCAGAGAATGTTAAAAAACAGAATAAATGATTCAGAAATGAATTAAGAGAAACGAACGCTGAACTTCATCCGGTTGAGACCAAAATCACACGACAGCGCTTTTTCTTCATCATTTTTTTTCCATTGATTTCTTTTACATACATTACATACATACATACTATACATAGATACATAATTAACATTTATAAAATCCTCCCCAAAGTCTTTCAGCATCCAGTTTACACAGCATGCCAAGTTTGAGTACTGATTCAGTACACACACACACACACACACACACACACACACACACACACACACACACACACACGAACACCACCAACACACAGGTGCACACATACCTGCATGCGCGCGCACACACACACACACACACGTGGCTGAGGATAACACTGCTGAATCAAGCCTCACACAAAGGAAAACGTCTTCATTCACAACACGACGGAACCAGAAACCCAAACCAAGTCCAATCAAAGACTGAAGATGAAGCACAAACCCCTTCTTTCCATTCACACCGAAGCACGTGAAGAGAGACGAGGACACGCAAACACAAAGCAATGACTTATAAAAATAGATTTATATATAGATTTGCGTGTGCGAGTGACAAAAAAAAGAAAAAGAGGAGGGCAGGGAAGGAAATAAACGAATCAAAAGTGCTGGACGAGGACAGGATTTCCAAACTCAAGCGGCGAACGACGATATAGGTTTAAGCTGAAGTCAATAACACCATTGTGTAGCATTCAGTACATCGATAATGCATACGGAGAAATACAAAAGGAATATTTCCCTCCTCATACTTCTGGGAAAAGGCGGTTAGCGACTGGTTCTGGGAGAAACACGAGCGAGTGAGATGTCCGTCGGTCTGTAGTGAGGCTTTGGGTCAGGTATGCTCCGTGCTCAGTGCAGATTGGGTTAGCAGGGTCATGTGTTAGTGAGAACGCTCTTCTGTTCTTGCAGGGGTCACTCGTATGATCCTCCCTTCACAGCCTGCGGCGCCATTATTCATATTCAAGGAAATGCTTATGATAAAACAACAAGTACCTGCAAAACAAAACCACAGTTCAGTTACCATCTTTGACATACTCTTATTATGCATTTTTACTTTTATCATTAGTTTTTATTTTAATTAATGGCTATAGTTAATATAGATTTTACATATTTTATTGTATTAATAAAGTAATTTTTTATTTCAATAAACGTTTATTTTATTTCAAGTAATGTTTTTTCAACAAATTAAATATAAATATATTTTTACATGCACGTTTTTATTAATACATTTTTTCATTATCACAATATTAATTTGATCATTCTTCATTTTTATTTATTATATAATAACAGTAACAACAACAATTGTGTGGTTATCATCGGTACTATTATAATAATTATTATATTGATTTAAAAATAAAAATATGAATTATTTGCTAATGTGTGTAAAACAAAATAGTACTGTTCTATTGTATAAATACATTACTACTACAATAAATAATAATAATGAAATAAGTATTTATAAATCTTTTATTGCAAATGTCCCTGGTTTGATATTTATTTTGTACTGCAGTGACTCGGATGTCCAAACACTGTGTGTGTGTGTGCGTGCGTGCGCGCGCGCGCGCATTGTGTGTGTGTGTACATGTGTGTGTGTGTGTGGTGTGTGTGAGAGTGAGTGTGTGCGCGTGTGTGTGTGTGTGCGCAATCTGCGCATGCGTGTATGTGAGTGTGTGAGTGGTGTGTGTGAGAGTGAGTGTGCGTGTGTGAGTGTGCGTGTGTGTGCGTGCATGTGTGTGTGAGAGAGTGAGTGTGCGTGTGTGTGCACGTGTGTGTGTATGCGTATACACGTGTGTGTGTGTATGTGTGTGCACGTGTGTGTGTGTATGCGTGTGTGTGTGCACGTGTGTGTGTACACGTGTGTGTGTACACGTGTGTGTGTGTGCGTACACGTGTGTGTGTGTGCACGTGTGTGTGTGTGTGTGTGCACGTGTGTGTGTGTATGCGAGTGTGTATACACATGTGTGTGGGTATGTGTTATGTGTGTGCGTGTGCGCGACTGACCCCTCGCTGTCCAGAACATCTTTAATGCTGGCTTTAGTGATAATAGCATCATCACATTTAAACCACTGGTCCTTGTGCTGGCGGATGAAGGTGGTGTAATGACCGCTCTCCAGCGTGCCCTGATGATTGACCACCGCGAACAGAGAATACCTGCAGCAGACACAGACACGCGTCACAGGACCGGTCTTCACACCTGATCACTATGAACGCAGCAGACGCTCACTCACTTGTTATCGTTGTTCAGCGAGTCGACGGGCTGCAGGTACTGTCCGTTCATCCGGCTCTCTTTACTGAGAGACAAACAGCACATTATCTTACGGTCTGCACTGACAGGGAGCTGCAGATGGAACCGTATCAACACTTCTTATCATGATTATAGTGACCAGTACTATTACGGTATTGTTGAATGTGCTGGAAATGCTCTGTACTGACACAATAAATGAAATGACTTTGTTTGGGTAACACAATTCTCACCCTTAAAGGGATAGTTCATCAACAATATCTCTACTGGAGAAACAGCCCCCTACATCTCTGATGCTCAGGTAAGCAGATAAACATCACATCTACAACTCAAACCGTTGCAGCCTAGGCATGGGCCGGTATGAGATTGTCACGGTATATAACCTTAGATAATAAAAATATCACGGTTTCACGGTATTGCCATTACAGGTCTAAAATATGTTCTTTTTAAATGTCTGGGTAGAAAATAACTACCTTTTTCCCACTGAACACAATATATTTTATTTTTAAGAAACAGAACATTTTGTAACTGTAAACATGTCAAGCTAAATAATTTAATTCTTAATTAAATTAAGTGCAGTCACTTAAGTGAGCCTAAACCTGCTGCTCAACAATAATCAGAAAATAAAAAAAATATTTTCTAGAAAAAAAATCCTTGTAACTGAAAAAAATGTAGTCACTTAAAGTGAACCTAAACCTTCAGCTTAATCAAAAACAATCAAAACAATTTCTGTAAAAAAAAAAAACTTATTATAATAAATAATTTAAACAGCAGTTATTAAACCTGCAGCTCAACACGGTTTTTGGAGACATGCTCACTTTCTACACATTCATCTTTCAGTCCAAGTTATGATGCAGGAACGTTCACGTTTCCCGGATCAAGTTTAGAGCGGTGAGGTACGAGGATGTGTGCGCATAAGGAGAGAGAGAGAGAGCGCGAGTGTGTGTGTGTGAGAGAGACACACCCACACCACCCACCCACCTCCACACACACCCACACAGACCCACTCTCTCACACACACACACACACACACACACACACACACACACACACACACACACACACACACACACACACACACACACACACACACACACACACACACACACACACACACACACACACACACACACACACACACACACACACACACACACACAGTCTCTCTCCGTACAACACTCTGGCAAAGTCTGGTTTTTAAATGTCATGATTTTGAACAGATGTAAACAATGGCAGGAGGCTTAAAAGTATAGACGTGATAAGCTACAAGTAATTATTGTACCTAATCACAGAAATGTAGTACTTTATGTTAGTCTGCTACTCCCCGCTCTGTGAAAATGTTCTGTACGGCAGACTTGGTGTTTTTTGACGGTGGAAATGATGCAGGGATTCATCTCCTTCGGCCATCATCATCATCATCAATGGTGATGGGGGGGGGGGGGGGGGGTTGTGACTTGTGCGCTCTTCACACACTTCAATTTCTGTAAATGCGGTTGTCACTACCTGTATTTTTCGGGAGTTAATGTGGATGTTGAATGCGGTTGTCACTCCCGTATTTTAGTGAATTGTGTGTGTACAGAACGCGATTAAGGAGTAAAAGGTGAATTGACGACCGAATTTAGCTGCAGTGTGTACGTGGCCTGTGTACTGTGCACCGGAGACTGTTCCCGAAAAATGTACAGTATATATTAATCCTCAGTTGATCAAATCACGGTAATCTAATACAGTTTTAATGAGAATTTGATCATGATTTATTGTCAAACCGGTAAGTGTAGCATCCCTACAGTAAGCACACAGCGCCAGCGCTCGTACCTGGAGGCCATGAAGGGCGTCATGTCCAGCTCTAGAGGGAAGGACACATAGGTGGTGATCTTCCGCCGGAGCTTCGCCGAATGCTCGAACCGCTGGACAGGAGAGACCAGAGCAATCAAACACAGAACCGTGAGCAGGAACAGAAGGAAGTGCCCACAGATCACCTCTCACAATATTAATGTTTGGGCAGATCTTTCTACAAATACAGATGCACCAATATAAAACACTGTCTGATGAGAACTACTTAATAGCTGAGAATTATGCTAATATTATGGCCAATACCAATAGTAATTATGAAAATATTATTGGTTTATGACGTAAAACCATATCAGATGCATTGGCTTCATTTATGGCAAAATGAACAATATTAAATTTTTTGTTATTATTGCTATTATTAATAAAAATAAATCAAGAAATGTATATTGAAATTTATATTCCATACTACTCTTGTTAAAACAATACATAATAAAATAAGGTTTTTACAGCAGTAATAAGTAGTAGCAATGATAATACAAATAATAATAATAATAACTTAAAATACATTTGTGAAAAGTCAAGTCTGAGTAATTTTGCTTTAAACTAAATTGTGGTACTTCTAAACACTCATTTAATAATATTACTAACATTAAATCATTAATATTTAATTATAAATAAATGTATAGAAATATAATAATTTTATACTAATGTGTATAAAACAAAAATTATACAATGGAATATTAACAGTAATTATGATTAAAATTAATAATAATCTAAAATAATTTGTGAGAAGTGAATTCTAATCAAAACCAGTAATTTTGGTTTAAAAACTACACAGAAGTACAGAATTTGTATATTTCTTAATCCTCATTTAAATCTTAAAATAATATTTTTGGCAACATTTAATAATTTATATAAAATTATAATTAAACGTGGTATTGAAATATTAAAATATTATACTAATGTGAATAAACTAAAACTAATTACTGTGTATAACTGTTTTTACATAGTACACAATATTATAGAATTGTGATATTTATACAAATGTATCATTTAATATTAATAAATATTATTTGTAATAATATTAATAAAGATTGCAATTTAATAATATTAATAACAGTCATTATAATATTTACCATCATAAACATCTGTAATTACATTTGTGAAAATAATATTAATAATGAATTCTGGATTCAAAACAATGTACAGTATTAAAATAGTCATTAATTTTGATATTTGCTAAAAACTACATTTAACAGTGGTTTTAAATCTATTAGCATGTTTAACACGCACAGATGATCTAAACATAAGAAAACATGTACAATTATAAATACATATTGCTCAGTATATAACATTTGATCAGATAATTTCATAGTTTTTAAATGATCAATAATAGATACATCATGTCTCCTTACATCAAAGTGGCTCATATTCAATGCACTGCTGTGTAACGCACACAAACTCACCTTGAGGTGGAAACACGCCACGATAGGAAGCCTCTTCATCGTCAGCTGCTTGGTGGACTCCTGGTAACTATGGCACCCGCTGCATTTGATCTTGGCGCTGCTTCCCAAGTGTTCGGGTCGAGTGAACCTGCAATGCAGAAGCGTGAGTCAGTGGCGATCGCAGACCCGGCCGTCCGGCGCGCGCAGGTGCGTCTGTACCTGCGTAAGCAGTCTGTGAGCGTGGTGGCTCCGCTCGGGTGACTGTCTCCGTTCACCACACTGCCGTCGCTGCCCGGGCTGAGCGGCCAGAACGGGGTGGATGAGCCCGGCAGATCCAGGCTGATGTCCCAGAACGGGTCTATTGTTGTGGAAACCCCACTGCGGACGAGAAACAACACATGTGACCACAAAACCAGTCATAAGGGACAATATTTCACAATTGAGATTTATCATCTGAAAGCTGAATAAATACGATTTCCATTGATGTATGTTTGTTATGATAGGACAATATTTGGCTGAGATATAACTTTTAAAATTTGAGGGTGCAAAAAAAAATCTGAATATTGAAAAAAATCACCTTTAAAGTTATTCAAATGAAGTTCTTAGCAATGCACATTACTAATCAAAAATTAAGTTGTGAAACATTTACAGTAGGAAATGTACAAATTATCTTCATTTAACAATCTTTACTTAATATCCTAACAATTTTTGGCATAAAAAAATACATAATTTTGAACCATGCAATTGGCTATTTCCACAAATATACCGGTGCTTTTGTGCTCACAAATAATCAGCAATAAGAGCAAGTGTTTCTATCGGCTTGTCAGTTGTAGTACTGCACAGCCTGAAAAGAACACTAATGAATTAGGTGGAAGTCATTAAAACTGCACTTAAACGACGAGACGCCGCGGGAAGTGAATGAGCGGAGAGCAGTACCTCTGTTAAACACCCGTGCGTCACACAGGATCTGAACACTCCTGGATAGTCAAGCATTCAAACCGGGCTACATTTAGAACACAGACACCGGCTCCGTCCCAAAACCTAGAGAGCGGTCTACACAGATGTGTTTCAAAACCTCGAGAGCGGTCTACACAGATGTGTTCCAAAACCTAGAGAGCGGTCTACACAGATGTGTTCCAAAACCTAGAGAGCGGTCTACACAGATGTGTTCCAAAACCTAGAGAGCGGTCTACACAGATGCGTTTCAAAACCTCGAGAGCGGTCTACACAGATGTGTTCCAAAACCTAGAGAGCGGTCTACACAGATGTGTTCCAAAACCTCGAGAGCGGTCTACACAGATGTGTTCCAAAACCTCGAGAGCGGTCTACACAGATGTGTTCCAAAACCTCGAGAGCGGTCTACACAGATGTGTTCCAAAACCTCGAGAGCGGTCTACACAGATGTGTTCCAAAACCTCGAGAGCGGTCTACACAGATGTGTTTCAAAACCTCGAGAGCGGTCTACACAGATGTGTTTCAAAACCTAGAGAGCGGTCTACACAGATGTGTTCCAAAACCTCGAGAGCGGTCTACACAGATGTGTTCCAAAACCTAGAGAGCGGTCTACACAGATGTGTTCCAAAACCTAGAGAGCGGTCTACACAGATGTGTTCCAAAACCTGGAGAGCGGTCTACACAGATGCGTTTCAAAACCTAGAGAGCGGTCTACACAGATGTGTTCCAAAACCTAGAGAGCGGTCTACACAGATGCGTTTCAAAACCTGGAGAGCGGTCTACACAGATGTGTTCCAAAACCTAGAGAGCGGTCTACACAGATGTGTTCCAAAACCTAGAGAGCGGTCTACACAGATGTGTTCCAAAACCTAGAGAGCGGTCTACACAGATGCGTTTCAAAACCTGGAGAGCGGTCTACACAGATGCGTTCCAAAACCTAGAGAGCGGTCTACACAGATGCGTTTCAAAACCTGGAGAGCGGTCTACACAGATGCGTTTCAAAACCTGGAGAGCGGTCTACACAGATGCGTTCCAAAACCTAGAGAGCGGTCTACACAGATGCGTTCCAAAACCTGGAGAGCGGTCTACACAGATGCGTTTCAAAACCTAGAGAGCGGTCTACACAGATGTGTTTCAAAACCTAGAGAGCGGTCTACACAGATGTGTTTCAAAACCTAGAGAGCGGTCTACACAGATGTGTTCCAAAACATAGAGAGCGGTCTACACAGATGTTTTTTGTGCAAATAAGAACTGAGAAAAATTATAATAAATTAAATATTTATATTTCTTGTCAAATTAATTAAATAACTAATGTGTTTATTTGCAAAAACAGATAATTACGTTTTTTTTAACTGTTTTTTATTATGTTATCATGTTTTTATTATGTCGTGTTAGTTATCTGTATTGGAGTCATTTCTTAACCTTATCAAAACCCATCTGCAGTTTGATGGAGATTCATTGGAAAGCACAAAAAAAACATGATTTTTGAAAATAGTTTTTATCTATTTTTGCAAATGACCTTCAAATATTTTTCTTATATTTGGGTGTGCAAAAAGCACTGGTAAAATGTGAATGACAATTTTTTATTTTTGGGTGAACTGTCCCTTTAAAAACACCTTATTCACAAACAAACTAGCAGAATAACACATCAACAAATTGAATTGAATGCATGTGTTTAAGCAAGAACAGCTGCACGAGCGATTGATGGGACATTCATCTGCGCTGCGTCGGCTCTTACTGGCACACTTGGCAGGTGACGTCAGACTGCAGGCCTCCTGTGAAGATTTGGTCAATGATGCAGTTGCAGTGGTTTGGGTTGTTGGCTTTTTTCCCATTGTCATCTCCTTAGTGGACATGGAAGCAGCACATGAACACACACACACACAGACAGAGAGAGAAAGAGAAGATCTGATTAGAAAGCAGCACTCGGTTTGCTGCAGAAACACCCCTCCCTTCACTTTCACACTGCGGAGGAAGACTGAGACCCGACTGAGAGCTTCCTCTCCGGAGCGTCTGATTCTCTCAGTCTCTGACCCTGACTCGGACTTCACTGCGTCAGGACGTGTGCACCGGAACAGTTTCATCCTACAGAGTCACGAATCTATGAATGAACCGCTCTTACATGAGAACCGCTGATATGCTATTACAGCGCTGCAAGTCTGCTTTACCAGGCCAAACCACTGAGGGTGATGTGTGTGTGTGTGTGTGTGTGTATATATACGTGTGTGTGTGTGTGTGTATATATATATATTAGTGGTGGGCCGTTATCGGCGTTAACGTGCTGCGTTAACGCGAGACTCTTATCGGCGATAAAAAAAATATCGCCGTTAATCTATTCTCAAAGTTGGGTTGGGAGCTGGGTCTATACTACGCAAGCTATGATGACTTTCACCCTGATAGTTTAGCGCGGATGTATACCTAGCCGAATTGCACTGTAGGGGGCGAGAACGAGTCTTCGAACTAGAGGCTCGCAGTCCGTGATGGACAGATTGTTAACGGCTGGTCTATGTGGTAATACAATCGGGCAGGACATCCAAACGCTGACCTATCATTCATCAACCTCAAATATGGCTTTTCATCTGAAAGATGTATGTAGTAGCAACTTTACATGGCCGCTCAATATGATGTTAACCTAGAGAAACGTGCGCTATTGAAGTGTTTTGTGGAAGCGCGTTTGCTGCAGGACAGGCTCCGGTGCGCTCACTTGCTCTTACATCTCCGTCATTCTTGGTCATACAGATAAAAGTAGCCTAATACATCTTTCGAATCTGTAAAGACTCTACGTTTATTTGTGTGCACTCAGAATAACAACGAAACGTTGCGCTTTTAAGCAAACAGGATGCGCTTTAGGTCTCATGTGAACTTGAGAATTCACTCCCGTCACCCTCTGCTTCGAACCTGTGTGTATGCCTAACGTTACTGTGAAATTACCACATCAGACGTGACGTGCTAACATGGATGCAGCTATGAAGCCGCCGGGTTTGCTTCAGGGAAAATGTATTTTTAAGAAGCTTCCCAATGGAAACTGTAAACAGTTCATCAGGACCTCTTATGTAGGCCTACAGTTCAAAATTCATGTTAACTGAATAAACAGTTAGTAAACACAAGTACATCTATTGAAACATAGTTTATTTCATCACCAATTATCATAGTAGAACAGCTTTCTCAAGCAGTTTGTGATGCATTTGGAAACAGGAGATGAGCCCCTGGTCTAATGCGCCACCTGGCTTGAGAAACCCGTTCTCAAAGACTTACTTTTAGTCATAATTTGGGTAGCACACATATTCTGAATGCCTTCGGCAGAATTCAAATGAGCCATTTTAATCTAGATTAATCTAGATTAAAAAAATTAATCTATGCCCACCCCTAATATATATATATATGTATACGTGTGTGTGTGTGTGTGTGTATATATATATATATGTATACGTGTGTGTGTGTGTGTATGTAATTATATATATATATTCTGTATACGTGATGTGGTGGTGTGTATATATATATGTATACGGTGTGTGTGTGTGTATGTATTATAATATGTCTACGTGTGTGTGGTGTGTGTGTGTATATATATATATATATATGTATACGTGTGTGTGTGTGTGTGTATTATATTATATATATTATATATATATATACGTGTGTGTGTGTGTGTGTGTGTGTGTTATATATATATATATGTTACGTGTTGGTGTGTGTGTTTATATATAATATATATATATATATATATATATGTATACGTGTGTGTGTGTGTATATGTTATATATAAAATAACATATCTGCCTCACATGAATGAAATTATACAATGTATTATTCAAATTATTAGGATTTTATTGTTTTACTCTTCACCTTTCACTATTTAAAATATGACTTTAATAATAATAATAATAATAATAAATGTATTAATTTACTTCACATTTATTATTTATAATTTGTATTAGCAATGTATTATTTATAATTATTATTATTAATATTAATCCACAACAAAATTCATGAGTAATATAGTTTGGTTGCTACATCTTATAAATGTAATCCACAAAAAAATCCCATACGTCTCATCTAAACAATGAAGTCATTTATTATTACTTTTTCAATTATTATGATTTTATTGTTTACTCATCACCTTTTATTATTAATGTATTATCATTTATAAAATAAGCATTTAGTTTGACCATTTTTATTAGCAATTTATTTAGTGCTGTCAAACAATTAATATATGTATGTGTAATGTGTATATTTATTATGCATATATAAATACACACACATGATTAATAATAATAGGTTATATTTGTATATTAAGTGTATTTATATATGATATAAATACATGCAAATATTTTCAAAATATATACTGTATGAGTGTGTATTTATGTTTCCATAATAAATATGCGCAGTACACCTATTACGTGAACCAAAAATGTTCAAATTGTTTGACAGCACTAAATGTATTATTTATAAATTATTATTAATATTAAATCACCAGTAATATACAGTTTGGTTGCTACACACTAAATGTTGCGCAATCAAGTAACTCTTGAGTGGTTTAACCCAGCCGTCCTCTGATTGGCTGCTCCACTGAAACAGTGGCGTCTGATTGGCTGCAGTACCTTTGCAGTGTCTGTGAAGCACGTCCAGAGCAGCGATGAGGAACTCGTGAGCGTCCTGCTGCTCGTAGCCAGCGAGGTGTCGGGCGTGAGTCCAGACCAGGTGCAGCAGCCGGAAGGGAATGTGAGGAGAGCGGTGACCCGAGTAGAACTACAGGACAGACCGAAAGAGGAAGGTTTAAAGGGTTTCAGCACTGGACTTTCACACCTTAAAACACTGACCTACAACACACTCATTATTCAGACGGATGTGACCTCGGAGCACAAAACCAGTCATACGGGTCAATTTGATGAAATTGAGATTTATACATCAAAATAATAAATAAGCTTGTCCATTGATGTATGATTTGTTATGATAGGACAATATTTGAAAATCTGGAAGGGTGCAAAAACATCAAAATATTGAGAAAATCATCTTTAAAGTTGTTCAAATTAAGTTCTTAGCAATGCATTTTACTATATATATATTTTTATGGTAGGACATTTGCAAAATATCTTCATGGAACATGATCTTAATATCTTAAAGATTTTTGGCATACAAGAAAAATATTTTTGACTCATTCAATGTATTGTTGGCTATTGCTACAAATATACCTGTGTTGCTTATGACTGCTTTTGTGCTCCAGGGACACATATGAATATTCAAATATATCTAAAACAGAAAGAATAAATGCAGTTACTTTTGGGATTTTTGTTTACTCTTCTTTGAAGTTTCGGTCTATATTTGTTTGCTGTGTATCACAATAATCCGTCGTGTCATCGCGTTCATAATCAGATGTACCACTGTACAGTGCAGTGATTGGATCATAAGAGTTGATTGTCATGAATAATACGGAGAAAAGCTCAGAAAACTGATGACAGACGTGTAGTCTCCAGCCACAGCAACCAATCACCACTCCAGATTAACAATGTTCGGTTTAATGCGACTTTGCCTTTTGAACGATATTGCTCCAAAAAAAGGAAATAAAAAATATCCACTTTTCCCTTAATAATAGACATATTGAGTGCTATTGTTGTTTTCACTGATGTGCAACCTGTTCATATACATTAACACCTCAAAACAAAAAGTGTTTTAGGGCTTTCATGACACTCGTGTGGGTGTGTGTGTTTTTGTGACAAATGAGGACACAAATTCGTATAATGACAGGTGTGACCGGTATTACAAGGAGAAGGTGATTTATGAGGACATTACCTCATGTCCCCATATTTCAAAACGCTTATAAATCATACAGAGAAAGTTTCCTGTAAGGGGCAGGTGAGGGCGATAGAAAATACAGTTTGCACAGTATAAAAACCATTACACCTATGGAATGTCTCCATTTTTCACAAAAACAAACAAGTGTGATAGTGTGTGTGTTTGAGAGAGTGTGTGTGCGCGAGTGTGAGTATGCGCGATTGTGCGTGAGTGTGTGTACGCGCGGGCGAGTGCGTGTGTGTGTGTACGCGCGGGCGAGTGCGTGTGTGTGTACGCGCGGGCGAGTGCGCGTGTGTGTGTGTGTGTACGCGCGGGCGAGTGCGTGTGTGTGTGTGTGTGTGTGTACGCGCGGGCGAGTGCGTGTGTGTGTACGCGCGGGCGAGTGCGCGTGTGTGTGTACGCGCGGGCGCGCGTGTGTGTGTACGCGCGGGCGAGTGCGTGTGTGTGTGTACGCGCGGGCGAGTGCGTGTGTGTGTACGCGCGGGCGAGTGCGTGTGTGTGTGTACGCGCGGGCGAGTGTGTGTGTGTGAGTGCGAGTGTGCGCACGCGCGTGGGTGAGTGTGTGAGAGTGAGTGTGTGTGTGTGTGGGAGTGAGTGTGTGTGTGTGTGTGTGGGAGTGAGAGTGTGTGTGGGAGTGAGAGAGTGTGTGTGTGGGAGTGAGAGAGTGTGTGTGTGTGTGAGAGTGCGAGACTGCGAGTGTGAGTGCGCGCAGGCTAATGTGTTTGTGTGTGTGTGTGTGTGTGTGAGTGCAAGAGTGTGTGAGTGCGTGTGTGTGTGTGTGTGTGTGCGTGAGTGTGCGTGAGTGTGTGTGAGAGTGTGCGTGTGTGTGCGCGAGTGTGTGTGAGAGTGTGCGTGTGTGTGCGCGTGTGTTGAGAACTCACCTCCTGAAAGAGCTGAGGACATTTCACACACCAGGCAGGAGTTGGACTGCATCTCACACTTGTTGTCGGTCGGACAGGAAGAAGTCCCTCAGCAGAGGAGTGTGTGTGAGAGCCTGAACGATGCAGTTCATAAAGCACGTGTTCCCCAGATTTATCAGACCCCTCAGTCCTGGAAGAGCCGAGACGGGAAACATGGAGAGAGTTAGAAACAAGGATGGGCATCAAATGTTGTGGCTGAGTATTATCAATAAAAGATTCATCACCAGTAATAGTTATAAAATAAAATATAATTTAACTTCTTTAAATTTTTTAGCTTTTCTTTAACTTAAAGCACAATAACACTACTACTAAGAATAATAAATAATAATTCCATATTATTGATAATGTTACTACTATTATTATTATTTAACTAATCGATACTACTTTTTTTTTTAAGTACAAACAGTAAAAAGTGAATTAAAAATACTTGTTTTGTTTTATTATTAATATGCTTTGTATTTACTGTTATGTTTATTATTTCTAAATTATAATAATAATAATAACACATTGCTATAAAAATTACAGAGTAAGAACAAATGAATATTATTCATTATTATTTTTATTAAATTGTTGATAATAAATGACAAAGTACAAACAGTAAAAAGGAAAAATATATACAAGTATAATTATATATATGCTGTCATTTTGATTTAATATTTATTATCATTAGTTTAAAAAAGCCGGATCCTGTTCCGGAAAATGTCAGATTCTGGATTTTTGCGTCCGGTATTTGTTTTTAAAGATCCGGCATTAACAAGTGCAGATGGTGACACTGCGTGCATGCATACGAGACCGAGCGATTGCGGGTTTATGTAGATGTATTTGGAGCATGATTTGAAGATTATGTATTGGTCCTCAGCATATCATTGACTTATGAACTTCTTAAATTCAAAATCACTCTCGTTGATTGGTGCTACTGCTTCACCCACTCCCTCCAAAAGTTCTGCAGCGGGAGCATTCGGAGAGAGTGTTATAATACAAGAAATAATACCAAATAAAGTGAAATATTATAATATACGAAACAATTTTAAACACTATAATCATAGCCTAGTTCCCCTTCACTCCAAAACAAATAACAGAACAGATCAAGAACTAAAAAAACTAAAGCGAAACTGAAAGTACCGTTGGGATCACGTACCTCTCTCATTCGGCACAGATCCAATGTTTCCATATTCACAATGTATTTCAATGTTAAACTATTATTTATAATGTAAATATCGACGGAAAAAGATCATCCTCTCACATGTGCAAAAATGCGCTTGGCATGTAGACTGGTTATACTACGGACTCTTTAAATAGATACACGTGTTTGGCTGACTATTTTATTTTGATAATGAACAGACTGTGAGGACAAGATTTAATTGCTAGAATATGTGGTGTGTGTGTGTGTGTGTTGTGTGTGTGTTGTGTGTGTGTGAGAGTGTGAGAGTGTGTGAGAGTGTGAGAGTGTGAGAGTGTGAGATGTGTGAGAGTGTGTGAGAGTGTGTGAGAGTGTGTGTGCGTGTGTGAGTGTGTGGTGAGTGTGTGAGAGTGTGAGAGTGAGAGTGTGAGGTGTGTGTGTGTGTGAGTGAGTGTGTGTTGAGTGTGTGTGTGAGTGTGTTGAGTGTGTGTGTGTGAGTGTGTGTGAGTGTGTGTGTGTGAGTGTGTGTGTGTGGTGTGTGTGTGAGTGTGTGTGTGCGTGTTGTGGTGGTGGTGGGTGTGTGTGATGTGTGAGTGGTGTGTGAGTGTGTGTGTGTGAGTGTGTGGTGAGTGTGTGTGTGTGTGTGTGTGTGTGAGTGTGTGTGCGTGTGCGTGTGGTGGTTGTGCGTGTGAGCGTGTGAGCGTGGGTGTGTGTGTGTGTGGTGTGTGCGCGTGTGTGCGGTGTGTGGTGAGTGTGTGAGTGAGTGTGTGCGTGAGTGTGTGAGTGAGTGTGTGAGTGTGTGCGTGAGTGTGTGAGGTGATGTGTGTGGGTGGTGAGTGAGTGAGTGAGTGAGTGAGTGAGTGAGTGAGTGTGTGTGTGTGTGTGTGTATGTGTGGTGTGTGGCACCGGCGTGATCAAACAGCTGACATATTAAACAAAGCTACTCTATTTTGGTCATACAGATAAGAGTTAGACAACCCACCAAAGTGTTAAAAAAAAATTATAATAATAAGTAAAAAAAACTAACTAGCTTCTCGATCCATTTTATTTATATTATATAATTAACAAAAGGCCTTGAACACTAGCTTCTCTACTCTTTTTCTATTCTATCAGTTTTAGTTTTATTTATATATAATAATAATAAACCTTGCTACGTGTACTGCGCATTGCTCTTTTGATCGCTTTTATTGTTCTCATTTGTCTTCGCTTGGATAAAAGCGTCTGCTAAATGCATAAATGTAAATGTATAGTTGTGTCAAAACGTTTAGGAATGTTCCGGGAAAACTGAAGTTGTATTGTCAGTGTCGGTCACGGCGCCTTTTAACCGCTGATTTGGATCCGGCAAGGTTTCATTTAGGAAATTAAGCACTGGTTAAAACGGAGCAAAGCAATGCATTTCCCCAGGGTAAATATCCTCGACTCGATCGGGGAGACTGTCAGTCAGAGTCAGAGTCAGTCTGACAGATTACAGAATGCCTGCGCTCCTCTCAGCGGGTGGCTAAAGCTCTTCAACCGGCCTCGGTCCAGATCTACAGCTTCCAGACATCTGCTCCTCACGCTTGCCAGAGTTTAGTTAAATAGAGGGACGGAGACACGACCGAAACCGTAGCCGAGCATGAGAAGACCTGGAGAGAGACACGTGTATCCTGCGGCACCTCACGCTTTCAAGTGCGAATATATTATTAATGCACACGAGTGATTGAACATCACATACACGCCCGATCCTGCACTCACACAGACACACAGAGAGACACAGAGACAGAGACACAGAGAGAGAGATAGAGACACAGAGAGAGAGACAGAGACACAGAGAGAGAGACAGAGACACACAGAGAGAGACAGAGACACACAGAGAGAGACAGAGACACACAGAGAGAGACCGAGACACAGAGAGAGGACACACAGAGAGAAAGACAGAGACACAGAGAGAGAGACAGAGACACACAGAGAGAGAGACAGAGACACAGACACAGAGAGACACAGAGAGAGAGACAGAGGACACACAGAGAGCGGACAGAGACACCACAGAGAGAGGACACAGAGAGAGAGCAAGAGAGGAGACAGAGAGAGAGACAGAGAGAGAGACAGAGAGAGAGACATAGAGAGAGGACACACAGCGAGAGACAGAGACACACAGGAGAGAGAGAAGAGACACCCCAGAAGAGAGGAGACGAGCACACAGAGAGACCACAGAGAGAGAGACAGAGACACACAGAGAGACAGAGACACCAGAGAGAGACAGAGACACACAGAGAGACACAGAGAGAGAGACAGAGACACACAGGAGAGACAGAGGCACACAGAGAGAGACAGAGACACACAGAGAGAGACAGACACAGAGAGAGACACGAGAGAGAGACAGAGACACACAGAGAGAACAGAGACACACACAGAGACACAGAGACACAGAAGAGAGACAGAGACACCACAGAGAGAAGACAGAGACACAGAGAGAGAGACAGAGACACAGAGAGAGAGACAGAGACACACAGAGAGAGACAGAGACACACAGAGAGAGACAGAGACACAGAGAGAGAGACAGAGACACAGAGAGAGAGACAGAGACCACAGAGAAAGACAGAGACACACAGAGAGAGACAGAGACCACAGAGAGAGAGACAGAGACACGAGAGAGAGACAGAGACACACAGAGAAAGACAGAGACACACAGAGAGAGAGACAGAGACACAGAGAGAGAGACAGAGACACAGAGAGAAAGACAGAGACACAGAGAGAGAGACAGAGACACAGAGAGAGAGACAGAGACACACGAGATAGAGACAGAGACACACAGAGAGAGACAGAGACACAGAGAGAGAGACGAGACACAGAGAGAGAGACAGAGACACACAGAGAGAAAGCCAGAGACACACAGAGAGAGAGACAGAGCACAGAGAGAGAGACAGAGACACAGAGAGAGAGACAGAGACACAGAGAGAGAGACAGAGACACACAGAGACACAGAGAGAGAGAGACAGACACACACACACACACGGACAGTTAACTAGTTTGACTGACTAGCAGTTGCCGAGGTAATCAGTCTTACTTACCAATACAAATAAGACCAATCTACATTTTCAACTGAATTAAAAAAAGTTATGACCAGTCTTGAAGAAAAAAGTTAGATGACTAATTTTAAGACTAGTCTAAATAGTTTATGCAACCGGCCCAAGTTATGTTAATAATTATTGAAGTTTGGAAGAATATTTGAAATCATTTTAGATAGACAGCCTTAACTATTCTTTTTTTTTTAATGTGATGCAAGTTTCATAGGAAAAAATAAACAGTAAGTTGTAAGCGATGTGTGTGATTCACTCAAAAGAACCAGTTCAAAGAGTCGTTCGTTCAGGATTCGTTTGGATCAGTCCAGGTCGTGTGGAGTTATTTAGATTCAAGGTAACAAATGGCTTTAAAGAATCATTTACTCAAAATATAGGACTATTCTGGATGTGCGGCATATTTTCTGAATCACTACATGCATCTCAAAAGAGTCATTTACTAAAGAATCAGACTACTGCCGGTTGTGCCGGTGTGTTTCTGATTTCACTGAAAGGAATCTGCATCAAAAGAGTCATTTACTAAAGAATCCGACTTCTCCGGATTGTGCTGTGTGTTTCTGATTTCACTGAAAGGAATCCTGCTCAAAAGAGTCAGTTACTAAAGATCAGACTACTCCGGTTGTGGCGGTGTGTTTTCTGATCCACTGAGAGGAAGTCCTGCTCAAAGAGTCATTTCCTATATAATCAGACTACTCCGTTGTGCTGTGTGTTTCTGATTCACTGAAAGGCATCTGCTCAAAAGAGTCATTTACTAAAGAATCAGACTACTCCGGTTGTGCGGTGTGTTTCTGATTCACTGAGAGGAGTCTGCTCAAAAGAGTCATTTACTAAAGAATCAGACTACTCCGGTTGTGCGGTGTGTTTCTGATTCACTGAAAGGAATCTGCTCAAAAGAGTCATTTACTAAAGAATCAGACTACTCCGGTTGTGCGGTGTGTTTCTGATTCACTGAAAGGAATCTGCTCAAAAGAGTCATTTACTAAAGAATCAGACTACTCCGGTTGCTCGAGACATCAATGATTGTGCTGACTGGTTTTGATTCGATGAAAAATTACTTGTTTATTCAGGAATCAGTTGTGCTGTATTTTGTTGATTTACAATTTGTTTTGCTACAAGACTACACTGCAGTGCTATATTTTATATTTAACCCTTGTGTGTCATTAAAAAAAAGTGACACATAGGTCCATAATGGACAAAAATGGTTATACAAATGTGAAGCTTGGGAGCACAGACTTCAGTTTGGCCTCATTTTAAAGATGACCCATGGCAGATTATTGTTGAAGCAAAAAAGTTTAAAAAGTGAAACCAAAATAAAGTTATATAGATTTAAGTTTATGAAAATATTTTTTTGTATTCAATTTTTCATGAAACCGGTTCAATTCTAAACCTTATAGAAAATCAAAGCCATAAACAAGCCGTGCTCCAAATTTGAGGTTGATATAAAAATATGAGCTTTCAGTAATATTTTGTTTCTTGTGGCAAGTATGTGTGATCTGCAGTAGAGTTTTTCTCTTAAATATTACACGCAGGAGAAAACAAGAATAAAGCCAGTTTTTGCTTTAAAGACCAAACATAAAAAAAAGGCACCATCTGGTAAAAAAAGTGAAAAACAAAATTAATCCTTGCCAACAGAATGCAAAAATATCATCATTTTACAGTTAAACGGCACTGTGATTAAAAACAGCAGCTTTAATGGGTTTCAATGGGGACGTTTTTGTCCAAAAGTGTCACCTAGTGCAAAAAAGATTTATTAAAAAGGAATGGGGGCGAAAAAGTAAAACTCCAATAAAATACACACCTTTATGCAGCTGCCAATAACAGGTAAAATTACTAAAAAAGGACAAAAATATATCCTAAAGGTTGCACAAGGGTTAAAGTCAAATAGTCTCTGAATAAGAACCGAGTCTGTTTTTCCAATCCTAGTTGCTTTAGAAAACAAATCTACTGGTATAAATGACTGTGAATAATGTTTTTGCTTTGAAAACAGGATTTACCATCCTGAAGTCAAGCTCTGAGCTCGCAGCTGATTGGTCCGTCTTTAATGAACATGTTTGGACGCAGCCTCAAGCTGTTGTGTTATCACACGGGTGTAAGAGAGGCTCTAAACCAACATCTCACACAAAACCCTCCTGAATTCATCATACATGGGCCATATTATGTCCTAAATGATCAATGGGCGCTCCGGCTCTCATATGGCTAATTGCATTAGTGCATCTCTCTGGTGTGAAGCTGGCGTTTAGCGCCTACGCCGGGCCTGTGGTGCAGACGTTTAACACTATATACTCCAGCGCCAGGCCCTCTGACGGAGGAGAAACAGGCCAAAATGAGAGAACCGCTGACGAGGACTATTTCTCTAATGGCCAATGTCCACATCTCTGCTTATTTTGGTGCACAGAGACTCTTATTCTCTCTCCGTCATGGCACGCACACATCAAAATTGATGAAAACGGTCACAACTGATGACCAAGAAACAGTGCTTTTGGCTCCGCTGCAGTCTCCAGACGCTCGACTGCAGACTCGTTTGAACCGACTAGTTTTAAACAGATGAGTTTTGGCAGACTCCTGCTCCACTACTGAGTGCTGTATTATTGAACAGGGTTTCAGAGGAAGCGCGGCCGGTGGGAAATGAAGATCTTACCTATGGTGCAGTTGGCTGTAATTTTCCTTCGTTTGGGGTTGTGTCGCAGCAGCTCCAGCTCTCGTTTCGTAGGCTCCCACATTGAATATTTCTCTCCAATACCTGATGTTTTAGAGAATTCT
>QVTF01005622.1:0-28686 GCA_003573665.1 Oxygymnocypris stewartii | reverse complement strand
TGAACTCAATGGTGACCGTTAAGGAGACATACTAATATTCGACCCATTTTCCAGGTATTTTCTGAAGGTTTAGTGTTTAGTATCATGCAGCATCTGCTGAAGGTGATCACTGACCTGCACCGCAGCCGGCGGCGTCCCGTGAAACTCCCGCCGGAAAACCACTGCAACGGCATTCTGAGACACAAACACGACGCCACATCAATCTCAAAACTCTCATCTCATTATTAGGAGCGTATTATGTTGCTAATACATCATATTTCCACACAAATACCTTCCCCGACCGCAGGAAGCACCTCAGAGACGCCATGTTTCACTGTCCTCTGTCTGGAGGCGGGGCTGTCATGCCGGCGGTTTCGACCAATCAGAGAGCGCATTGTATAATCAGAACAGGAAATGCATTGACAGCGGCCAATCAGTGCAGCTGAATCGTGACAGACCGGAAGTTACCGTCAGACTGTCACTGGGCGTCCAAGGGCAAGAGAAAAATCCTTTTATAGAAACCCAAAAATCAATGATTTCTAAATCACTATTTAACACAATGGACAAATATGACGCAATTTATATTAATGTTAAAAGATGGGACGTGAGCATGTTGAAAATGGACTAAAGTAAATTTAATTGTCGCTAGATGTCTAAACTATTCCATAATAAAGAGTCGATAAGGTCAAAATAAGTATCAAAAACAATATCTAAAATATTGACAATATGTTTTAAATGTACGTGATTGCTGGCCTCACTAACACCTCTTCCAGCAGAACCTAGTTTTCTCAGGAGGTTCTCATCCGGGTACTGACCAGCTCAACCCTGCTTAGCTTCAGTGAGTGACCGGTCTTGGGCTGCAGGGTGATATGGCTGCTGGCATTTTATTTTAAAAAGTAATCATAAACCTCAAGATCTCTGTGTATTATATATCAGAATCAGCTTTATTCGCCAAGTGCTGTGGTTTTCAAGAAACTCTTGGTACAAACATGCATGCATACATATCTGACACAAGAACAGAAACATTTAAATACGATTAACAATAATAATAATAATGTGTATGAATCTGGAACAGAAGATTTATGTTCAGATTTGTGCATTACAGCTGAATAGAAAATATGAATATGTATTTACATAGTACTAGAGAGAGAGTCAGTAATTAGAGATGGGGAGTGAATTACAGAACACGGTAATGATCCCTGTGTTAGTTGTTTAGGCTGGAGATGGGACGGGGGGGGACTGTTCTTATGACCAGATGTTCTCGTGCACAGAGATCTGTAGCGTCTGTCTGAGGGGAGAAGTGCAAACAGCTCCTGTCCGGGGTGAGAGGGGTCTGTGATGATGTCACCTGCCCGATTCTGCCCCTGGAGAAGTACAAGTCCTGAAGGCTGGGCAGGTGCACACCATTATATATACATATACATATTAAAACATGGAAAATAGATAGTTGTTACATTTTATTTCAAAATACAATATCATATAATTTATTTTATTCACAACATCTATACATAAGAGTTATTTACTCATTTACGCTCGTTTGAAGAAAGAATTAAACCACAGGTGATCTGTTCCATTGTCTTTACTTCAATGTTCACAACTAAAAGCACAAGACCATTCTATTAAATATTGTCAATACAAGTTTTTCAGAATAAGGAAAACTATTTTGTAGCATTCTGAGGATGTTCACCTCCAGTGCTTTGAACAACGCTTGTGGCAACTGTACAGAGACGAAAATCAGTGGCAACACACCGATTCCTCTCCTGTCCTCGGACACACATAAATCTCGGTGTAAACTTCTCCAGACCACTGCTAAATATTCAGCGGTAAAGTGCTGTAGCGAAAAAACATTATTAAAATCTCCCCCCACGATAAAATACATACTACGGTATATAGCTGTAATGAATCTATATACAAATGAGTTTACTGTTACAGGAGCATAAGATGAACTATTGTGCATTACTGTACATCATTTTAGATTACAAATGGATCTGGTTTTCAACAGGACCCTGCGATGAATTTGAATTATAGAAGTTTCTTTCTCTCTTTATGTGTGCCAAAAAAGAAATCACTTCCATTTTACCACCACTTTCTGGTCTCTGATTGGCTGAAACTCTCTACCGGGCTGCAACAGCCAATAGGATTAGTGATTGTGTAAGTGACATCACAATGGTCATTATACGATCACGTCAGTGGTAATTCAAAGCCATCGTTCGTTGTGTCATTAAGGGCATAAATGATAAACGCATCGTATTAAATGTCGCTATTTGCGCAACATATTGATTGTGGTCTTGCAGAACAGGAATGCAAATATTACTTTGTTCTGAAAGAAAATACGAACAATGTAGCTCAAAATGTCTGCAGGAATAAAACGAAGAGAACAAAGAACGCTCTCAGCTTTTGTAGGCACAATGTGGCAAACGCTTAAAAAGCATCATCCCAAACCCTCCCAAATAAACCATAACCAAAGTCCAATTCAAATGTCAGAATCATATATCACTCGTTTTATGAACCAACGATAAAATCCAGTTACGTTTTCATTCGTAGTAAATGTGCAGCCCGCATTCTCCACCATCGCCATCAGAAGTCTGTACTTAAAAATGAAGATGATTTCTTCTGAATGAGTGAATCAGTGTTTAAATACGACAGCTGGTCCAAGCAGAACGGTTAGGTTACATCGAGCAGCTTCAAACAAAACAAAAAACGCAGGGCTGTGAAATAAAACAAACACTGAATAAGTTCAGGTACAAACGGTCACTTTTCACTGTTAGGAGCAAGTTGCTAAAAGACTCCGAAGTGGATGAATCGCACTAAAACAAAGATGAGCGTGTGTTGTTTTGTTTTCACAAACGTGGGCCGCTGTGGTTAACAGTATCTGATTTTTTCAGTTTGCCTTATTGAAGAACTGGATGGAGCTGAGGAGGGCGCTCCTGTCCGTGCCATTGCCCCCGGGAGGCGAGAGGGGCGGAGGGGCGGGGTCCGTTCCCGGGAGGAGGGGGAGGAGCAGCGGGGGGAGGAAGAGGAGGTGCTGGAGGTGCTCCTGCGGGAATCAGAGGAAACAGTCCGTCACAATCAGATGAATATAACTAATACTGTTTATTAAGATCGAATATCACGAAACATAATCTAGCTACTCCGAATCCTGTGCCGTACATAAACTGGAAGCGATAAAGTACAACAGCCGTTCAGAATGACACACTTACCACAAGCAGCAACATTTACAGTCAACATGAAATAACTGATTATCTTGACATTTATTTATGAACAATATAAAAATACTATGAAATCAAATATAAAAATGAATTCTACAGTTATTAAAATAATAAGTAAAGATAATTGAAATTATCTTTATTCATTTAAAATATTTAAATATATATATATTTACATATTTACATGCATACACACATACACATATATAAAATATCTAAAAATATAATTACTAAAAATATCTAAAATGTAATTCAAATTATAAATATTTAATAATTGAATACCCAAAATATTGATATAAATATATGCTAATATAAAATATAATTTTTAATTCTATAATTAAAAATACAAAACTTGCAATATCTATAAATAAATATACAATATATCATGATAGAAAACATACTGATTACATTGAAATTAAATTGAACTATTAAATATAATTTAGATAAAAATATACAAAATATTCAAATACTTAAAATAAGTAAATAAACAATATATTATAATTTTATAATAATATATTCTAATTATATAATGATACAGTAAATAAATCTACAATATATTATAATTATATAATGATACATTATAACCATTGATTGTATAATAATTGGTTCAATATAAATTATACAATTAATTTAAAAACATTTATATTTCCTAAGTAAATATTGTACACAATAAATTATGATACTACAAATATAATTATTTCATGAAAATATGAGTGATTAGAAAGAATTCTACCATTTCATGTTGACTGTAAATATCTTACTGCTGATTTACTGACCAATCACCTTCTTGTAAATCAGTGATGGACAGAATGACTCATGCTTTCTGAACCAATCAGCAAGATGCAAGGATCGTCAGCATACTAGTCACGCTTCGCTGTAACTGCCTTAAGACCACTATTTAGTTTGTATTCCTCATTCAAAGAGCATATAATAATAGTATCTTAAAACGAGTTTTATCATTTACTAGGGGTGTGACGAGACACTTATCCCGCGAGACGAGACGAGACACGAGACTGAGTTCACGAGAACTTTATGATTAAATATATAGGGAAAAATAGTCTTTTATTTAACTCAAAAACACAAAATGTAAATTAATTTAGGGGAATTTTGAAATCAACTTATACTTTCTGAAATTAAACTTCTATTTTAATGAATTATATGCAGTATTAACAACATGTAAACTAGAGCTGCACGATTCTGGATAAAAAGATTAGAACACTAAACTAAAATAACGTAATTTACTAGTGGTGCTGACAAAATGTTCAGTGCTTAAGTCTTTTAAAAATATATATTCATTAGAACAAAATAAAAATCAGTCAGTGTCACTGTCTCACTTCATAAAGACTTCTTTCACTACTGTAATCTCCTGAATGAATGATTCAATGATAACGATAATGTTAACGGTTCTCGTTAACAATACAAGTGTTAAGATACTTTCGTTTTGATCGCTACTGTAGAGTACTTACACTCGCTACTTCTACTATTTGATCTCTACTCTAAGTGTTTATACCCAAACTATAAACTTTTCTCCCAGTACTTCTTAGGGATGCAACGAAGTGACAATTCTTGTCCGAAGCTGAACCCGATCAAAATGAAACACTGGGCCGAACACTGTTTTTCATATTTCCCCCCATGTAGGCCTATTTTGCCATTTTTTTTTACCATTGTATAAATTAAATAGCCAAAAATAGCTTTTTACCGTTTTGTCGGCTTTTCAAATAAAACAAGCAATTACAAAACAATAATTAAAAAATATTTAACACTGAACATTATTCAATATTCTATCAGACATTATACCAACAAAGCACAATTTTGCCATTTTCTGACCTCCTTCTTGAATCAGGCATGTATTTACAATATATATATACACATGCAGCCTTGCTGAGAAGAGACTTCTTTTAAAAATAAGAATATATTACAAACGTGTGAATGTTATAATACATTTATTAATAGAGCTGTTGTAGGGTAACTATTATTATGGTCTTACTTTATTTTTTAATTTTACAGAACAACATTACAATACTAACATTTATGAATATTGAAGGAGCTTTTATTTTGGCAGAAACCCACAGGAACCAGGAAGACCTCAGTGCTTCTTTTTGTTGACAGCAGATTTATAAATGATTCTGACGAATTTGGGAAGATGTTTGTCGCTCGTATCGCATTGTAACATGCCTTTAAAAAACGAATAAATAATGTTACTGAGCAACTGACGAGTAACAGTGTTTTAGCACAGATTTTTCTCGCTCTTTGGACTTTGAACCCTGGCGCCGAGAACTCGTGCAGTGCTGTTTGAATAACTTGCATGCAATCCGTGCGTGTATTAGAAAACATAACATTCTGCAGTTATTTACTAATCATTTAAGGCTATTTCGTGATTTCAATCATCACAATAACCAGCAACAGCCACCCTTCCTCTTCTCATCGGAGACATGAGATGCAGTGCTAAACAGTCTCGGTGCTTCATGCTTGTAATGAGTTTTGTGTCTTTCTCCGACAGTTTTAAATACTTCCACACTGCAGACACGTTAGCGGCATTAGTGCGTGACACTATTTGATTGTGTCACGTTGCCATTCAGGAAAAAGATTGCGTGGGTGTTTGAAGCAAGATCGACATTTTTTAACAATTAATGGTGCAGCTCTAATGTAAACACTGCAAAATGTTTTGAGAGGATATCGTCACGTTCTCACGAGACCAGTCGAATCTCGTCACATCCCTATCATTTACTTATATACTTTATAAGGAAAAAAAAACATCCATCACAATCCACAAAACTGGAGTGTTTGTTGTAAACAAAAATAGAATTTGCCCTCAGAACAGCCCTAAAAAAGTCCAGAATGAAGCAAGTTTTGTGCCTAAATAGATAATAGCAGATTGTGAACTGTTAAAGTTGCATTAACCCTTCTCAGTAGCCTAGAAACGGTCTGGATGGAACTCATTGGCATGCATTTGCATGCATTAATATTGATGAGCAACAGCTTTGCTGTGGGACTCCGAATGTACTACTGAGGGAGGGTGAGCTGCAACTTTACAGTGGAAATAGATTATTGAATTACTTTACCCCACACACGTTCAAAATGGCGCATGCTCTAGTTTTGAAGACAGCATGTAAGAGAGAGAGAGAGAGAGAGAGACACACACAAGTTACTGATCATATCAGAATGAGCCAACACATCGGATGATTATGATCTGGTAAGATGAATGGAGATTGCAACCGATTTCATGAGGAATTTGATGATTGATTATGGAAATGAGAAAGATTTAGGTCTCTATTGAATACAAAAAAAAGGAGATGTTAATGCGGCGATGAGTTACAATCGAAAACATTTTACCACATCATGCACCAAATACAGTATTATACTGGGAAAACTGATTGTTGACATGGAAATAACTGGCTGTGGAAAAGGAAAGTTTGGATAAAACCTGGAAAAACAAACTCTTCTGATGTATTTTATATAATGATTAAGGATGAAGGGACATTTTAAATGGGACGTACCTGATCCTGGTAAGGGAGTGGGTGAGGACGGGCAGCTTGGAGGTGAACTCGCTCCAGAACCTGCTAGAAGACAAAAGAAAATAGGATTTCATTTGACTGTTCTTTTAGTGTATTTATACAATGAGAGCGGCATCTTGAATCAGGTCATAATAAAGTTCAACAGAAGGGTCCTGTAGTGAAAAAGCCTTTTTGTAATATCGATAAACCTTTGAAAATCTGAGATGAACCCCAAGGTTGTTTGTGGCAGTATTTGTGCCTTAAAAAGTCGTACTTTTACATCACATACACTAATGCTGGTCGGTATGGCCAAAAATGTATATCACGGTATTTTTCAAAATTATACCGGTATTTTTTTTTTTCATGCATGACCAGGTGTTAACCACATTTTCTACTGACTGAGAGAGGAAAAACTGCAGTAGATTGACTTACAATGCCATATTTTAGTGTCATGATGAGCGAATATTGTAGAAAACTTCCAGACTAAATAGTGACTAAACACGACCCATTAATACATGTTAACCAGGAGTCACTCTCATTTATAATCACAACATCGTCTGATAAAATCAACCTGCATCTAACCTTACACTAAAGAGCGGCTATGCATTGGTTTTGGCAGCGCACTGCCTGCGTCTGAGTAACAAAATAAAAAAACAACAACAAAAGGCATAATATTCACAGATGATCTATGCTCATAGTTATAACTTCAAACTGTCTGTAAGTGATAGGTGCTTGGAAACGCTGTTTTGTACTCCTTTACTGACGGCTTTGCTGCAGTATGGGCAGCTGAATGCACTGCTTCTCTGCCGTGGCGCTCGCTGCACAGAACAGACGCAGAGAGAGGTAACACTGCGCCGGGAGAGTCAGACCTCGCGCTCGCGACTGGAGACATCTAACTGAACCATAAGGTTTATCCAAAAAAGTTTCTAGGTTTGTCAGTTTGTATATTCTATGCAAAAAAAGCCGCTAATAGGGTCTGAAGGTTGTTAAGTATAGTACTAAAGTCACGCTCGTGTGTGAGAGACGCGGGAGTTTATGCAGCGGATGGTGGATATTTGTGGCGGTCGATGTGGATATTGTGGATGACTTCTTCTCTCTCATCACATTCTTCTCTCTCTTCACATTCTACTAGTGCTTCAGTTTGGGAACTTTCACGCTTAGTAACACATACAGCTGTATCCTCGCCAAAATGCAACAGTGAAAAGAGAGCCCTCTCTAACAGTGTCGCGTTTCAAACGTTATTTAAATGACACCGGTATTGCGGTATTTAAAAATTCATATCGTAAGAAAAATAAACGCCGGTATTCGGTATGAACCGGTATACCGCCCAGCACCAACATGCACATAATAATAATAATTAAAAAAATAGCTTTTCTTTTCCACATTCTGGGTGAACTAGACATAAAAAAAATATGTACTTCTCACATTTGTCAAAAACCTTTTCGTATCGGAAGAAAGTTTGTAATATTGCCAAATTTATCTGAGGCAGGTTTGTTTGTTCAAGGTTTACAACTCGTTAATAAACAGTAATTTCATCTCAAGTGGTCCAAAGATTGTAAAGTTGGTAGCTTGACCATTTTCATACTTGATTTTGTGCTATTTTTAGTATTGGTAGTTTTTTACTTTATCCATTTGAGATTCTTTTCTATTTTTTTTGCTATTGTTTTAAAATGGTTTAACTGCACACACACAAAAAAGGAAAATAAAAAAAATGGTCAAGCAACCTTCATTGGATCATTTGAGAAGAATTGACTCAAAATCCCTGTGGAGAAAACAAATGGAGAAAAATACTCCGGAACCCAAAACACTACAAATGTGACATTAAGTTTTGGCATTAAATGTACCGTTGTTTATTAAAAGAATATTTCACCCAAAAATTCACCCAATAATTTGCTGAAAATGTTTTAATTCTTACGCCATTCAAGATAAATGAGTTTGTTTCTTCATTAGATTTAGAGAAATTTTGCATTATATCACTTGTTCACGAATAAATCCTCTGCAGTGAATGGGTGCCGTCAGAATGAGAGTCCAAACAGCTGATAAAAACATCACAATAATCCACAAGTAATCCACACCACTACAGTCCATCAAATTAATGTCTTGTGAAGCAAAAAGTTGCGCGTTTCTAAGAAACAAACTGTTTTTGATTTTAAACCATTGCTTCTGGCCAAAAAAAAAAGAGTCCATAATCCATAACACTTCCTCTAGTGAACAAATAATCTCCTGTTGTCCTCTCACATGAAAATCCACCAATATATGTTTAGAGCTGCTTTGGACTGCTTTCACAAGTAAACGGTGCTTGATCTGTGCAGATTTCTCTCCTGCTTCAGATGAGAAGACCTTTTTACTCTAGAAAGCAATATTACGGATAGAGGACTCGTATTTTAGCCGGAAGCATCAATTTGAAGTTAAAAATTCTGAATGATGGATTTGTTTCTTATAAACACAGCTTTTCATTTTACATGTTGTTAATTGATGGACTGGAGTGGTGTGGGTTACTTGTGGATTATTGTTATGTTTTTATTAACTGTTTGGACTCTCATTCTGATGGCACCCATTCACTGCAGCAGCGTTAATTAACTGATTTAGTTTTAGTCATAGTTTAGTCATCTGAATTGTTTGTAGTTTAAGTCTAGTTTTAGCCGACTAAATCTACAGTAGATTTAGTCAGCTAAAATCTAATGGGTTTAGTTACAATGTAAAGTATTTATTTCTCTAAAATTTCCAAACTCATACAGGTTTTATATTAAGGTTTTATCATGATAAACACAGATTTAACTGTAGTGACACACAACATGCCTTTATGTTAAAATTAGGGCCGTCGACGTTAATGCATTAACGCATAGAAATTCAAAACCAGTAACGCGTTAAAATAAATGTTATGCATTTAACACAAAATTACTGAAACACAATTTCTATTCCAAACATTTCCCCCCCCGCTTTCGCTTCTCTGTTTGCAATCAGATCATTATAAGCAGCTAAACTTTGGGAAAGTTTTCAGTCCAGTGATCCAACAAGCGAATCCATTCAAGCACTCAGTCCAAAACAGAGCTAATGCACAGAAAACCAGGCTGATTACATCAGAGGTGGTGGAGAGAATAGATGAATCATTAATTCCAGTGTGTTTCGCTTTAAAACACAAGCTCTGTGATTGTTTCTGAAGAGCGCGAGAGCACTCACACATCGCGCAGTGTGAAATACAGACTGACGTAACGTCAAAACATCCCACCATTGTATGATATGAACACTACGTTTTCTCAGCTGGTTAAAGCAAACCAGCTTCTTTTGATGTTTGAGTTTTGAGGTGAAGTTAAGCATGCGTGAGTCT
This sequence comes from Oxygymnocypris stewartii, assembly GCA_003573665.1. Classification (NCBI taxonomy): domain Eukaryota; kingdom Metazoa; phylum Chordata; class Actinopteri; order Cypriniformes; family Cyprinidae; genus Oxygymnocypris; species Oxygymnocypris stewartii. The sequence continues at coordinate 18,679 of QVTF01005622.1, read as the reverse complement.
GATACACCATGTTTGAGCGCTCATATGAGATCATATGTTGTTTTCATGCACAGACACATTACAGTACATTCAAGTGGTTTCCACACACATTCAGGATAATGTTGTTGCTGTGTTTAGTCAGTGTGCACAAATACAATTATTTGTAATTTGCATGTCCTTTTGTCCAAATATGGTGTCCTTTTGCAGTCTCCCAAGCCTCTTTTTTTTAAAGATGTCAACATTTATCTTGAAATAAGCTTGCAGAAAATACAGTTTTGTGAGAATCACCCTTCAATCTCTTGGTTTACTTTGATGGATATAGTGCATAATGACAAAATTAACGTATTAAGCAAGATAAATGGTATATGCTTCATTACATGATAAGTGTGCGATTCAAAATTGTTATTTATTGACAACCCAAGTTAAAATGAAATAAAACCACTTCTCACAAAGAACAAGAACATGTTCTTCTTTTCATTGAAACACCAATGGTTATATAGGCTAAGTATGCATCGCTTAGAACAACTTGTTTACCATATTCTTCATTCTTTCAAGCAGACATATTTATTTATAGAAATACATTGATTAACTCAGGCTGATTCAGTCAAGAGCAGTGACCGTGAGTGATTTACTTTTGTTGCTTGATTAACATCGATGACTCAATAATCTCATTAATAAATTAGGCTGCTATTCCATTAAACCCGTAAGATGCAATGTACTGATACATGTTCTCCCTACTGTTTATGTTCACTTAAAACGCAATGGACTGTTTACGTGAATACTCGTCAAAACTGACAATTCAACATCATTTTGTGTGTATTTCTCCGTTCATGCGATGCGAAAGAGTAGTTGTGTGCTGTGTGAGATGTGCTTTCTTTGTGTGTATGCTTCAGTGTCTGCGCTCAAACAACTGCACCGAACGCAGTTCTCTCTTGCATCGTCAAATTGATCCGTATGTCTGCTCTTCTCTTTCTCCCAGATATTGATATTTTTTAACGTTTTCGGAGACGTGCAGCAAGTGTATGTTAGCTTATGTCCCCCCGGTTCATATGTACACATCGAACCTCATAACTACGCAGCAGATTCGTTCTGAATGAACCTCTTCCCAAAAAGTCCCTCTCTAACATTTGTCTCGTTTTTATTCGTTAATGAAAATATCAATAGATTTTTGTCATTCAAAACTAGTCATCGTCTCGTTTTCGTCGTTCTCGTTTTCAAATAATGCAATTTTACATTATTTTAATTATATTAAGCAATAAACAAATTAACTCATGACACTTATTCCAATAATTTTTCGTCAGTGAAACAAATATCATTGACGAAAATTATGACAAAAACTTTTTGTCAACGAAATGATCACTGCTCTGCAGAGAATCTATCGGTGATGTAATGCTACATTTCTCCAAACCCGATGAAGAAACATACTCCTCTACATCTTAGATGGCCTACAGGGGGTCGCACACCGGATGCGAAGCGCAGCGCCGCGCCATGTCTTTAACATTCGAACACATTGTTTTCTATGTGTGTACGCACACCGGCGACGTCATTCGGCGTCTGTCCGCCGCGTCCAGCAACGACTCAGAACGCTGTTTAAATTCTTGCCGCGCCACAGAGCGCCATCGGCATTGTTTTAGATTAAATAACATCATATTTGTCTCAAACCGTTGTTAATACATTACACCAAGATACCACTGCTGCAAAATACTGTACACATTAGTTTTACAGCTTGAATAAAATGTAAACATATAGAATTAAATGTATAATAAATGTAATCCTTTAAATGTTTTTATATTTCTCTTGAGACATTTTTACATACACAAAATATTACAGTATAGACCTATATAACAATTGTCTGTCGTGATTACATTCACTGTCGTCGGTTGCAAGCTACTGAATTCACCAGGACACAACCGTTACAACACACTTCAGGTAATTTATTAGTATAAATTGTGCGCGTCTGGTGTGCGATACCTCGGGTTGTTCTAGACGTGGCGCTGCGCGGCGCTGCTCGTTCGGTGCGCGACCCCCTTAAGGGTGAGGACATTTTTAGGAGAACTATCCCTTTAATAAAGTAAAGTTTAATAATAAATGAAACCTACCAGAGTTGTTATTGTTTTTGACAGAAAGATCCTCCTCGTTTTCATACGTCGACTGTCTCGATTTCTGAAACATGGATTTTAACAACATTATGTTTAGCATTAAACAGTGTGATTGTTCAGTGTGAATCATAATTATGGGAAAGCGCTCAAACTCATGTACCTTTCTGGCCAAGATCTTCCTTTTGCGCTTCTCTTCCTCGGAGCCGTGGTGCGACTGCGCTCGCGTCAGCCTCCTGTGCTGGTGAATCTGAAAACACACCAGGTTTGGTTACGTAAACCTAAATCTACAGCACTTCTAAAAATGTTTGATGGAAATTCTTGATGTAAAGTATTACATTTTATTCAGCTGATGTCATAAAGTCAACTTTTCTAGACTGAAATGATGGAATTTGTGTTTGCGACACTGTTGTGTAATGTTTCGTAAGCAAGCCAAGCTAAACGTTTGTTGCACAAGAAACCAGAAGTGAATTAAGCAATGCTAACCGTCCTCTGTTCCTCCACCAGGCGCTTCTCCAAGCATTCCTTGGACGACTTCAGAGCCTCCTTTAATTTGGAGCTGATCTGGAGTTTGGAAAAGAGTAAGACTTAACCAAGTATTTAGTCAAACTGGTTAGGATAGTTTCTTATATCAGTGTATGTACCTTAAACTGGGGTTTCTCCGAGTTAAACAGCAGCACGTCATTGAATAACCTGTTAGAACGAGAGTTTAACTCAGCAGCGGTTCATGCTTCAGTTGTAAACATTGTCAACATTCACAATTACTGCTGTAAAGAAGAAAACCACATGCTTTGGGTTCAAACTAACGTGACTTGGTCATAAAATGAAGACTTTATGCTCTGTACACATCACTCTTAGGATGAATCTCACAAAACTGGACTGATATTTCACCCCAAAAACTAACAGAAAAAATATGAAATTGTATTTCGGTCATGCCAATAGTTTAAAGCAGATTTTTTTTTGAAAATGAGGCCTTTTTGTACCGCTGCAATTTGACAGTATTTTCAGGATGTTATACAATAAATGAATGAACTCATGACAATTATACCAATAATTGTATTTTTAACATGAGTTTAATTCTGTAAAAAATAATAATAACAGTTTAATATGTAAATAAAAATGTGATAAATATATAAAAATATATCCAGAAATAAAATACTAAATAAAATATAAGAAAATTGCATAATAAAATTAGGGATGCAAAACAATTAATCGCGATTCAAAATAAAAGTTTATGTTTACATACTATATGTGTGTGTACTGTGTATATGTATTATGTATATATAAATACACACACATATATATATATATTATTTTTTTGTATGTATATATATTTTACATACTTGTACATAATTTATATTATATAAAAATACAAATATTTTATATATAAATCTAACATATGTTCCTTAATATATACACGTTTGTATATTTATTTATTTAGTAATTTAGCAGATGCTTTTATCCAAAGCGACTTACAAATGAGGACATTATAGAAGCATCAAAACCAACAAAAGAGCAACAACATGCAAGTGCTATTACAAGTCCTGGTTAGCCTAACGCAGTACACGTAGGAAGGTGTTTTTTTTAAGAAAACGAGTATATAGACAAAAGAAACTTAGTGTTAGTTTTACAAGAAAAGCTAGCAGTTAGAGAATAAACATGCAATTGATAGAGGGTCAAATGTGTGTGTGTTTTTTTTAATAAAAAAGAAGACAGATTAGATACAATTAGAACAGAGAGTGCTAGAGTTAAAGGGTCAAATAAAGATGGAAGAGATGTGTTTTTAGCCGTTTCTTGAAGATGGGTAAGGATTCAGCTGCTCGGCAGGTCATTTCACCAGATGGGAACAGTTAATGAAAAAGTCAGTGAAAGGGATTTTGTGCCTCTTTGGGATGGTACAGTAATGCGTCGTTCACTTGCAGAACGCAAGCTGTGTGTGGGTACACACATAAGTCACTAAGTTCATGATGTGTATTTACATAAAATATACATAAATATACAGAGTCATAAACTTTTATTTTGAATGCGATTAATTGTTTTGCAGCCCCAAGTAAAACAACTTTTGTTTAAATACTACAGGCCCCAAAGTAATAAGATATACAATTTTTCATATTTGCAAATAATGCAATTTGACATTAAATTAAGCAATAAATAAATTAACTCATGACACTTATTCCAATAATTTTTGTTTTTAAAAAATTTAATTATATAAAAAAATTGTAATAAAAATGTAATACATAAAAAAAAAAAAAAAAAAAAAAAATTATATAAAATATATGTGAGGGAAAAAAAATGATTTGAACTAATTGCACAATTAGTCCCAAAAGGATTAAGGTATTTTTGTGCGAGTCACTCCTGAGCACAAGCAGGCCTGAATATCGTAACTCACGGTGTTTGTAAGAGTTGGGAAACGGTTGGCATTCCTGTTTTGCAAGCTTCTGTGGACAGGATGGACTGAAGTACAGAGACTGTGGGAAAACAGAAAACAAGTGGATATGTATTACACAAAACCAGTAACTACAAACGTATGACCCACAACACAACAACACACTTTGAGATTACTGCTGTATGGATTCTACTATTGTTTACAACTGAACAACTGCCAATGTCCTGTGGCTTAAACTGGCAATTCAACTTACTAAATGAACTTTAACTACTTAGCCTATTACAATACGACATCCATGCTAATAAAAGTCTGTTAATTATGACATATTTTTGACTAATTTGATTATGCTTCCAGTTTACAATAAGAGACTACTACTCTCAGATTGAACTTAAGCATGTTTAAATGCATTTGTTGGACACTTTAGTCAAACTCTAGACAACATTTCTAAAGTGAACAGAAGATCATACTGACCTACGGATGAGAACGGAGCCGGAGGATACTGATCCACAGGCACAGCGTCAGGTGGGCGGCCGTACGTCATTTCATAAAGCAAATGTCCAAACGAGTAGACGTCTATGCTTTCTGTTGTCTGATAAAACGAAACACATCAGCTTTTTAAAATCACATATCTTAATTACTAATATTCCAATTATTTACTACAAAACAAATAAATACAATAGAAAATAAGGTTATCTTACATAAATTTTCCTGAACTGTGTTACATAGGGTCGGTAATATGACGGCAGTCCCAGTAAAGAATTCTCTATATCCAACAATTTACACGTGTTCTCCTCGATCAGGACGTTAGACGCATGAAGATGCCCATACGGAAAACCCTTGTCATGGAGAAATTTTAGTGCCTGGAAGAAAACAGAAAATTGCATATTTACATTTCCAGAAAAAGAGCAGTTTAAAGTTTGAGGTCAAATAAGAGTCAGTAAACTAAATGCACCTGTTTAGGTGTTTTTTTTTTTTTTTTTTTTTTTTTTTAATAAATTTGTTTGATCAAAAATATAGTAATAGTGTGAAATATTATAATAATAAAAAAAACTTTTTTGTATTATCATATATTTTAAAATGTATTACTGTGATGCAAAGCTGAATTTTCAGCATCATTACTCCAGTCTTCAGTCCCATGATCCTTCAGAAATCATAATAATATGCTGATTTGCTTCATATTTTTGTGCAAACCATGATACAAGCACATTTGTTCAACATTTTTGCTGAATAGAAAGTTCAAAAGAACGTAATTATTTTGTAACATTATAAATGTAATTTATGATTAATTTAATGCATTCTTACTAATTCCAAGTATACTTTTTTTTCTCAAAAACGATAACAATCTGACTGACCCCAACTTTTGAACAAAGCATATGTGGATGAATAAAGAGAATATGCAAATATTACAACGACATCACTGTTATTAGTGTAGATAATGAATGCAAACAACTGGCAGCAGTGTAAGTCAATGGGAGATGTTCACACTTGAAGCTTTCTTTAAAAATGTATTGAGTGTAAAATCCAATGGATGGATGTTAAGCTGTTCAGGCTGAAAGTTGAATATCTACGGACATAGAGTTTATAACAAACCTTAAACAGGATGTTTGAGAAATATCTACAGCGCTGCGTTAAAAGCACAGGAAATAAAAGTCTACACATTCCTGTAAACTGGTTATTATGAACACAAACTGTTAACAGACCTCCAGAATCTGTCTTCCGTAGGTTCGGATCTGCTGCTGCTCCAAACCCTGGATCTTTTTGGGATTGCAGTACTTCGTCAGAAAGGGCTGTTTGGGCTTCACCTGAAGAACCCACAACATTCAAGACAGAATTACAAGAAATACAAGTATGCTGCAATTTATTATATTCGATCGGTCAAGTTAAAGAAAGCAAACCTTGCAGATGTGATCCCTTAGTGTCCCTTTCTCGCTGAAAACTCGAATGACTAGAGCAGAAGATTCACTGGTTGTAGCGAAACTGACGGGAGAGATGTTTGAATGCTGTGGAAAAATACAAGAACGGCTACAGTCAGACACATACAAACACTTTTGTCCACGCAAAAGACACTTTAAGGACAAGGACATGGAGTTATGAGGGTGTTGCTATGCGGGTGAATTCAGATGTCTCGCATGTTTTCCCATGAGCCTCATGGTCAGAAATGCTTTGCTGATTAACGTGCATCTCGGTTGGATTGCTTTAATCTGCTTATCTGGAATACAGACGTCAGACGAACTCCTCCATCTGACTGATCATTTGTCTTCAAGTAACCCTTTTCCATGGTATTACATGGAGTATTAACTATTCAAAATAAAGATGAAATAAAATAATGTTAGATGAAAAACTATGCCTCGGCACCAAACTGAAATAAGTTTACGTAAAAAAAAAAAAAAAAAAAAAAAAAAAAACTAAAACTTTTAAATAATGATACATTATGGATAGTTTTATGCCTTCATATTTAACCATAATGCATTTTTCCATTAAACGTTTAAACATACCTATTTATTTGACACATTTCATTATATTTTAATAATTTATAAGAATTATAATACTATTACAATTATGAAAAACACCGCAAATCTTTACATTTAATGTCTTAAACCTAAATACAGATATACTGTGTACAGTACTACAGACTACACTGTGTATTTGTATTAAAATAAGAACCAAAATAGAAAAATAATATCCAATTCTAAAATATTGAGAAAAGCTACACTGTATATTTGTATATAAATAAGAACTGAAAATATACAAATAAAAGCTAATTTAAAAATAATAAAAACAACACTATTTGTATTAGAAGGAGAACCAAAAATAGACAAATACAATATAATTGAACAATAATAAAAAAAATACATTGAACATTTGTATTAAAATGAGAACCAAAATTATAAACAAAAGCCAATTCAAAAATATTAATAAAAATGACGCTCTATATTTGTAAAATGTAAAATCTTTGTTAAATATCAACTTTAGGTTCTAATTAAAACTAAGGTTAGTGGAGTACACGTTAAAAGACAATACTAGTTCAGGCTTTCTGCTTCAAAATGTCATGTTTCATTCAGTTTGTTATTTATAATAATAATAGAGTATAATAGTGTATAAATAACAGGGTGAATTATGTTCAGGTGTCTAGACATGATTTGAGTCTTCTGTAGAGCTGTGTTTCTCTCGGTGATCTGTTTAATCTCTCTTCACGGCAGCTGATGTAGAGGAACCAGAAACAACTAGAGCACATGACAAAACATCCAAACATTCAGATCGGGACACAAAGACAGGCTCTTTTAGTTCATTCCCGACAGCTCGTCGAATCTGCTTAACAGCTAAACACAGTCAAATTTAAATGATTTATTAGTTTTGCATTACAATAACAGCAAGGAAACAGTGCGTAATTATCATGAATATAATGTCTAGTCAAATGATTACTAAAATATCATAACACTACAATAATATATATTTTGTGCATTTATTATGACTGTATTATGACCAGAACTGACCGGAAGTGAAGTGGGAGAGAGATGGGGCGGGATCAGGAAAGGTCCTCGAGTTGGGTTTTGAACTCGGGACACCCGTAGTGCAAAAGCGCTAAATGCACACACTACAATAATATTTTTTATTTATAATAAATTGATTTGCAATCTAAACGGTTGTACATTTGTTTTAGGCCCTAAAAACCAGCCAAACCTTCCTAGCAACACCATAATGATAAAACCTCTCAAAATGTTTTTGCAACCATATAGCACCACTCTAGTAACCGTCACCTTTTAAGACTTACAGACAGAGTTGGAAGCAGCTTCACTGCAGACTGGAGATCTTTGTCGGACAGGAACTTATCTGGACCCAAATCCACCTATAATTGGTAAAGAAATGTATTATGGTCGGTGCAAGGGTCACACAAAGCTAATTATAGAGGAAAGTTAACACAAATACGTCACAAGAGATTAGAAGGCTAGTTAAGTTATGTGAGCAGCCAAACAAAGTGGCGTTGAATGCGATCAACAGGAACAACTTCATCAGGGTTACGCAGTAATGGGAATTAAACAGGGTTGAAGGGTACTTGATTAACAGAGCAGGAGTATCCAGGAAAGAATTTGGTCTGGGTCAAAATTAAACTTACCCAACTTAATACTTGTTTGTCTTTGGGTTGATCTTTGTCTTTGACTAGGAAGTACCTCTTTCTCAATCGCCAGCCTATGACAAGACAGATATTAGATGACTGGAGAAATTTCATGTAAGAATGTCACATTTCAAACCAATATTAGAAAATAAAAACATTATGATAATATTATATATATTGTTTTTTGCATTGTGACAATCAAAATAAGCATATTTTCTGCTTTAAATTTTCATTGCCGTAATGCGTAAAATCCCATTCTTTTTACTATAATACTGTAATAAACGTGAATTTGTTTACATTTTAAAAACTTTACAAAAGTACATTTTAAATGAAACAATTTTGAAATAATATAGCATATTTTGCATTACATTAATGATGATTACGATAGTGACAGATTGCGTGAAATTACTTTAATTTTTCTTAAAAAAGAATACACTAATGGAAAATGTCCTACATATAGCCTTTACTTTCTTTAAATTAAATATAATATACCAATTTTCCTTTTGAGTTTGAGGTAAAATTAATAAAAGTAATTGATCTATTGTTTATTAATGAATCTTCCTCTAATAGAAACAAAAGAGCAAGTTTCTTCTCAACTGTGTCTCGGCTGTGAAACTCAGGCTGTTTTTAGAGGATACAAATTTCCCATGAGCCTCTGAAACCAATCAATGTGTCAGGAATACTAAATGTGTCAAAGTGAACCAACGCCTGACGCTATATCATTGGGAGAAACAAATCAATAAAACTCAAATCATTAACTTTTATAGTTGTGATGTATCTCAAGGCTGACAGCGCAATCATTCGTGATCAATGTAAAAACTAATTCTGTCCCATAAAAAAAATTAAAAAAAAATTGTAATGTAATATGAAATGAAACTGGACTGAAATAACTAAACCCTCTTTACTCACCAATGTCTTTTAACGGCTCAATAATCTCCCATTTTGGATCGGATCTGAAGAACATGGACACCTGCTGTAAGGCTATTTCTGAAAATAGAAGGAATTTACAAATAAATGCAAAAACACATTTTCTAGTGTTAAGATATGCCCTGGCTGCATTACCTGTGTAGTTTACTGAGTAATTGTTCGAGTCGAGAAACTTTTTGACCAGCTCACAGCTGGAGAGGATGTGGTGACGTGTGATGTAGTTCAGATAGGCCTGGAGACCCTTCTGACGCTCGGCTATAAACTCTCGGTCCATGTTTCCTAACAGCTTCTTAGGAGGAAGTGGCAGGCTGAGGCCGGAGATCTGTGAAGACAGTGAGACTGACTCATAGTTACTCTTTCACTGATGGGAAGGCTAATGTTAAAAGCTTTCTGGGGCCTGTGAGTTTTTGCGGACTCAGCTAGAGTGAATCATTGCCATTGAGACGTCAGAGCAATGCCTTTCAATTTATTTTGACACTTTTATGGGAACAGAGCAGACTTGTTCTAATGGTCCACTTACCAGTAAACTATTATTCAGCATGTCAAAATCGCTGTATCTGCGGATGACCTGTGAAAATCAGAAACAAAATTAATAATTATGTCAATAACAAACATGAGAGAGAGAGAGAGAGACAGACAGACAGACGGATAGACAGTTGGACAGATAGACAACAAGCAGATGATAGATAGAAAGACAAATAGACAGACAGATGGAAAGATAGATGGATAGACAGACAGACAGATATATAGACAGACAGACAGCAGAGACACATAAATGGATAGACAGACAGAAAATAGACATACAGACATACAGAAATAGACAGACATACGATCGATTGACGGCAGATAGACAGACATACGATCGATCGATAGATAGCTCGATAGATAGATAGATGACATAGACAACAAGGAGATGAATAGACAGACAGTTAGATAAACTGACTAATAGACAGAGATACAGACAGATAGATAGACAGACAGACAGTTGGACAACAAGCAGATGGATAGATAGAAAGACTAATAGACAGACAGACAGCAGAGACACATAAATGGATAGACAGACACAAAATAGACAGACATACAATAGATTGACGACAGATAGACAGACATACAATCAATGGATGGATGGATGATGGATAGATGACATAGACAACAAGTAGATGAATAGACAGATAGACAGACAGACAGACAGATCTAACTCACCGTCCAGCTGTTGTCTGTGGAAACGCCCCTCTGTACACGAATGATGTACTCCTGTGAACAGAGACAAACAATGAGGACTGAATCCGCTGCAGCAAACATACATTAAAACTAGCAATAAATGTAACTAGTAATACAGACATTGCTGAAAAAATAACTAGTTCAGCTGGTCTTCACCCCCATATCACCCTCAAAATCACCAAACTAGTTCCGCCTGACTAGTGGAAACCAGCCCAACAAGCCATCTTTGTTTTTCTTCTTCTTCTTCACAATATTGGGCATTCAAGAGACCAAAGTCATGCTGTCACGGATTTGTGGTTTTTACAGGTCGAATTGTGAAGGCAATACCAAAGCAGGAAGTGAAAAGGCCAAATGTAACAGAGTCTCCAAAACCTCACGCTGACCCTGACGCTTACAACCACTTCTTATTCACATTAATGTTTGACTCTCCTTCAGAACGTCACCTGATAGCTTCCAGTAGACTAAAACAAGAGCAAAAGCGCTCCGTTTCCATCTGCAACACTGTTTCAGATCACATCAGTTATCGTGGTTGATTATTTTCACACTTCAAGACATATCAACATTGTGACTTTCAGCTTTCAAAGTAACATTAAATATATAATCAATCATGTAACTGATGATTACAATCTAATTGTTCATCTACCCTGAATCTACTCTAAAATAAAAAGAAAACATTTAACAGCCTGTAAACTTTACGTAACATAGAACTGAAAGCAGTTTACTAGATTGCACTTTCATATGAATGACTATGAGAAACAGATAGATGAATAAATGTGAAAGGAAACACTCGTATCTCTCGTGGTTTTGGTTTCACAGCAAGAGGAAATGTCTTTCTGCACAAATGCAAATTACACATTTTCAATTTCACCAGTAAATCAACATGAACTGTTTAGTTTACATGTCACATGAGATCTACAGTATGAGAGATCTTTTTTGGAAAATAGCCTACTTGTATGTTGTTCAATCTTATTAAATTAATAACTTGATAAATAAAATCGAAATCAACAAAGTAGCTAATATTTACATATCACTTTCTTTTAAAGTCGATTATATCATAAATAAATATTAAAATAAAATGTCTTGTTAAAGAATTATAAACGCCACTTCTTCATCACTTTGATATGCGTTTGTTTGTGTAATGTTTAAAATAAAATGCTGGTAATTCTTCATTCAAAAGGACGTTTTTATATTTACAAATATTTACACTTTAAAAAATGTACACGAATTGTTCCAGTATTGACTACTGAAATGAACGTTACACATCTAAACATAAACTCATCTTATACTGAAAATAAATGCGATTAATTTGATATTAATCGACAAATAATCGAGAAACAGCCAGGTTAATCATCAAAACGACATGCAACCTAAAGTTTGACTTTAAACCCTTTTTAATCTTTTTTTTTTTTTTTTACAAACATTTAAATGCGTATTTGTAATCAAAATCAAAGGTTTAATGGATGCGGATCGGTCTAATCGTCTCCACGCGAACGTAAACAGCGATCCGCGCGGCTCCGGTCGTGCCGTTTACCGTGTGTGACTGTAAACTCTGGCTGGCCTCGATCACGGAGATCAGCGGCACGGTGTCGTCCAGCGGCGGCTTCCTCCCGGACAACGGCTGCGGCTGCTGCTCCATGAACGCCATCCCGGACCAAAACAACACCAAACAGCCCCGGTTCGACAGGGTTCTGTACGCGAGAGCCCGCGTCGGTCGGTAAAGGGATGTGACGGTTGACTGCGCGTCTGTGCTTGTGAAACGAATCAGAAACTGCCAGTGAAATCTGACGTAGATGTTTCAGCGGAGAGGAGCTCGTCCACTCTGTAGTGCGCACTATCGAGTGAAAGTGAATGACACCGCACTTTTAGACTAATGTCTTGTTTCTTTAAAAAAAAAAAACATATATATAAAATGATTTATTTTGGTATATACTGCTTGTGATGTGTTCTTATTGCAATACAAATGAATTAAATAAGACTGGCGCCATGTTTTATTAAATACCCTCAAACAGGAAACCTCATAGGGCTCACGGCTAAATTCAGTCATATTATTTATTGTGGGTCTCGGAATAAAATGAAACTTTACAAAGTACCAAACAAACATTTTTCAGCTTTATTTATGTACCTATTGTTATGAATTTTAATTTGTAATTTGTTACACAAGCGTAGCATCTTTGCAAAGCTGCTAGCAGTGAAGCTAAATGTTGTCAAGGGGACATCATGTGACCAGTCGGAGTAACATGTGATTCGATGTAAACAGCACTCGGTGAGTTCTCGTTTCTGTATTTATAGTGTGATTACTTCAGCATAATGTGCAAATATGAATCAGTCAAATATTAGAATATAGTTTTCAGAAATACGTATCATCATTTTTACATAATGTACAAACATAAAGCAGAGCCAATTATTTAAACAAAGTCTGAGAACAATGTATGTATGTATATTGTTAATATGGCAGTAATATATACATGTAGGTATCATGTATGTATTAGTTTTTCCACTGACCCAAAGAGAAAGAATGAGAAAAGGACCAATAACTAAAACACAGGTTATTTGAACAACTTGGGTTGAAGAACCTGGAAGTTATACTGGGAAAAAGTTAAACTGATTTAGTTTGAAAGTTGACATTAGTTGGTTCATTTCATATAATTTTACTACTATTATGCTAACCTTATGATATTTAAATGACGATTTAAAACTGAAAGTATTCGAAAATGATCTCCTTTTTTAGGTTAGACACAGCCAGTTATTGCCCACACCAAACAACGAAGACAAAGAGCTGTTTATTTTCTCACACTATTTTTAATGAAACAGCTTATCAGAGAACAAAAAACAAGGAATATTTAATCTCAAAATGAGCGTTACATTTCAGAAGAACAAAAATAAGCAAGACAGAGCATTTAATTCCTGGAAGTACATACAAATTGACCAGCAGAATTCACTCAAATTCCTCATGATTGTGCGTCTTGCGGCATCATGACCATGACCTCTCCCTCCATGACCACTTTGTCTCTGACAGCGCAGGAAACAGAAATAAAAGCGAAGGACATTTTGATCTTTTTGATCTCCACTTCCGCCACAACCTCCTCTCCGATGTAGAGGGGTGCCGGAAAGCGTATTTCCTGGTAGAGAAACACGCAGCCTTTGCCGGGCAACTTGGTACCCAGAATTGCTGAGATCAGACCATTAATCAGCACTCCGTGAACAATGGGGGCCTCGAAAGAGGTTGTTTTGGCATATTCGGGGTCGAGGTGGAGAGGATTTGTGTCCCCCGTCAGCTCAGCAAAAAGTGCGACGTCTCTGGCACTGAATGTTTTGTTTAGCGAGGCCCGTTCACCCACGTAAAGTGACCTGTGCCCTACTGTGAGGGATGTGGGAACCGTCAATGCTGAGTTGACAAAATGGTATATATTTCTTCTGAAAATTCTTCTTCTGAGAAAAAATGTCATTTTTTCCATGGTATTTTCTGTAGGCCCGCCTCACAATGTCAGCTGGTCTCCAAACTGCTGCTCACGGCTATTCCCGGACAACGCAAGCAAAAACGGAGAGACCTGCAATGATAAATAAAAATAAAATTCAAGTTGCATTTAACACTTATGTCTGTGACATGGATTAGAAGTTCAGTGGGGTTCAGTATCTTAAATGAGATAAACCGCCTCCACAGTAACCGCCCATCAGCAATCTGACGCAAATTACAAAGTACACACAGTTTGGCTGACAGCATGTCAATGGTCACATTAAAATTGTGTCTAGTCATTCCTGGCAGATTTCAAAATGAGCCACAAGCTTTTTACTGACATCTAGTGCCAACAAACTGCAAACTCAGGACAAAGTAAATGTTGAATCAGCTTCCACGCTGAGGAAAAACGTACCTGCGTGACTCTGAATGCACACGCCTCATTCTGATATGATCCCAGTAAAGTTAACGCACTCCACAATTTCACCAGCCCACTGAGATAAAGAAACAACAGAATATTAAGACTGAATATGATTAGACTGACAAAATGGGTTGAACAAATCCATAAGTGTTTATTCATTTCAGGGGAAAAAAACAGTCTGCTAGGCAACACTAATTACTACAAATGTTGCTATTAAAACAGTCCTAAGCTTGAGCCCTGGGGGACACCCAAAGCTTCTCCATGTTTATAAACAGCTCTGAACCTCAAGTAAACCATGTTTAAAGACTTTGGCCTAAATGTACGAGATTTGTTTGAGGAGCATGTCTTACCTGTTGTACACTCTCAGTATCCCGGTCAGTTCTTTCTGATCAAACTTAAGCAAATCAAATGGAAAAGAAGCTCCAACCTGCCATACGGGGGGAAAATCATTATACAGTCAGGAATCAGGATACAGCCAAAACTAATTATTTACTACAGCTCATATTATATACAACAAAAATGGTTTATGGACATTAAAGAATATAGAAGAATTACGTTTTTTCTTTATTTTATTTTTATATTATTATTTTTCTTATATTTTATTAGTTATTCATATTTTTACTATATAAATGATCATACAAATATTTAATTCAAAATTAAAATATAATTCATTGATTAGCCTAAATAATTTGAGTCATTTATTAATTATTTATAATTATTATTACATATAATTATTTGACATTTTGGCATCATTTATGATTAAATTAGCAATTCTCAATGTATTATGCTTTTTCAAAATATATTTTTGTACCTTCAACAAAAAATAATGAACTGTAGCAAACCAAAACGTCATGAATCCTAATATTTCAAATTTCATGATGCATTGCATTATTTAGTAAAGAATCATAACTGCAATGTTACACTCTTAAATTGGAGAGACATACTATGTGCTCACCTCTCCGTACAGGTCTTTAAGTCCACAGATGATCAAATGTTTGAACTGTGCATCAGTAATATATTTGTTTCCATTTTCCAAACTCTAAAAATAAAGAACATCAAAGAAACAAATTAAGTGGATATTAAGTGGTAAATATTGCATTAAAAATGACCAGATCAAAACTGACCTGTCTCGTGACACTTACAGAGATATCTTCATATAATGGTAAACTGAAGCATTTTTGTATACATATCGTTCAAATGTTGAAGGTTCCTCCATAGCTAGCAGTTTGACACTGAAATCTTTTAGATGATCTGCGAGTATGCTTAAATGAAGAAAGATAGAAACTCATTAATTCAGATCAATTAGCAGTGCTGATTTCTACAAGACTATGTAAAGATATGAAAATACATACAAAAGCTGAGTTCCATATTCAATACGAATATAGTAACCATCCAGTAACGATATATGACAAAGCAACATGGTATAACCATCTGTATCATGGTACTGTCGCGGTATTCTTTACAATGGTGAATAATAAGAGTAATTCACACATTTATGGAAGCGTAATTTCTTCCAGCTCACGTGCAAGTTCTGGTATTAGCTTCTAACTCTAAAAACACATATACTAGTTAAAGAGTCTCTATCCGATATGTGAAACAACATTCTGCATTTCAATATTAAATTACACAATCAACCAACTGTTACGTGGTAAGAAAACAGATAAACTTACAGAATTACAGGTCGTGTTTGTCCTTTATTCACAGCACGCGCAGCGCCATGCGCCCTCTCGTTCCGCCAAATCTCGCGAGAACACTTAATTACAGCAACATGCGCCCCCTCGTTCCGCCAAATCTCGCGAGAAACACTTAATAACAGCGACAACAGGGAAATTGTTCTTAACGCGATGACGGACAGTATTTTTTTCCCCACGACAGATTCAGCGAAATCTAACATATTTATTGATAACTTTTAGTTAAAATACTTCGTATTTTAGTTTCTGGTATATTTAATTGTAATTATTTATATTCTGCTTGTTTTTTGTTTGTTTGTTAAAACTATTATTATTATTGTTATTATTTTATAGCATAAATCCTACAGTGACGCATCTGTTTAATGAAGTTGCGCAATTCTCTGTTGAGACTTTCCTGACTGAGAACTTCCTGATAACTTCGTTTCGCTTTTCATTTCTGTTAACTTCTCTGATGTTGAGAAGAGCAGCACGGGTGTTTTGAGCAACTCTGGTGGTCGTTTAAAAATACAGATACGAAGAGGAAGAGTGTTTAAATACTGTTGTTCTATGGTTGGTATGTTCATTTCCACATGTTTGTTCACTGTCTCTGCCGTTGAGCTGAACGAGCAGCGTTGTTTAGCTGGTTAAGCTGGTTAACGTTGGTTGGTTACATACAGGCTAAAATACGTTATGTATTTATATTGAGTATTTCTTATGCACTTATGTATTTATATTGAGTATTTCTGTTATGATTTTATTAAATGTAACGTTACATGAACAAAAAGTACCTTGGGTGACGGATGGCATCTATTTTAAACATATTTCTGAGTGTAGTACCATGATATTCTGAAATTACCATTCAGTACCACTGCGTATATAAAATACTATACTATACTATACACAGTACTTTTAGATGGGGATATACAAAAATTGTCATGGTATTGCTTATGTGGTTTGGACATATATTATATATAAATATATATTAAAGTATAATACTATTTAAAATATTTAATATTAATAACAATATATATACAGGTGCATTCTCATAAATTAGAATGTTTGTGCAAAAGTTCATTTATTTCAGTAATTAAACTCAAATTGTGAAACCTCGTGTATTAAAATGAATTCAATGCACACAGACTGAAGTAGTTTAAGACTTTGGTTCTTTTAATTGTGATGATTTTGGCTCACATTTAACAAAAACCCACCAATTCACTCTCAATCAAATTATAATATGGTGGACATGCCAATCAGCTAATCAAACTCAAAAACACCTGCCAAAGGTTTCCGAAAGTGTGGAAAGAAAAGATGCTCCATAACAACCCGAGAGAACCGCAGCCTTATGAGGATTGTCAAGGCAAACCTGAGTCAAGAAATATTGGCGTGACTTCACAAGGAATGGACTGAGGCTGGGGTCAAGGCATCAAGAGCACCACACACAGACGTGTCAAGGTATTTGGCTACAGTTGTTGTCAGAGGCGTCTTATCTGGGCTAAGAAGAAGAAGAAGAACTGGACTGTTGCCCAGTGGTCCAAAGTCTCTTTTCAGATAATGTCCTAGAGTCCGGAGGAAGGGTGGAGAAGCTGGGAACTGAGAAGCTGTTCCCAGGGAACACATACTGACAAAACAATGTATAGCCTGAATGCACTGTAAGTCGCTTTGGATAAAAGCGTCTGCTAAATGCATAAATGTAAATGTAAGCTCATAGCCCAAGTTGCTTGAAGTCCAGTGTTAAGTTTCCACAGTCTGTGATGATTTGGGGTGCAATGTCATCTGTTGGTGTTGGTCCATTGGGTTTTTTGAAAACCAACGTCACTGCATCCGTTTACCAAGAAATTTGGGAGCACTTCATGCTTCCTTCTGCTGACCAGCTTTTTAAAGATGCTGATTTCATTTTCCAGCTGGATTTGGCACCTGCCCACACTGCCAAAAGCACCAAAAGTTGGTTAAATGACCATGTGTTGGTGTGCTTGACTGGCCAGCAAACTCACCAGACCTGAACCCCAGAGAATCATATAAATAAATGAACTTTTCCACAACATTCTAATTTATTGAGATGCACCTGTATATTTAATATTTTTGTTTATATTTTAAAACAAATAAAAAACATTATATAATTATAATATATTGAATACATCAAGCATTTAAATAAATTGCTTCTTGGTACTATCATAGTACTACTATGGTATTGCTTTGTATTTTTTGGTGTGTACTATAATTTACTGTAATTTTGGACATTTATTTTAATATAAATTGTATATTTAATATTCATTTTAATAAATATTTTAATATTTATTTAAATATAGTAACTATTTAAAAAAAATAATGGTTTTTATACAGTAATAAATATGATTATATATAGGCTAATATTAAACTGTATTTTAATGTAGAAAATAAATAAATTGTTATAT